>CACRXP010000084.1:1248794-1302595 GCA_902702965.1 Spirometra erinaceieuropaei
GACAGATTTAAATACAGGTCTACTGATAGTTAACTCACCGTTTCAAATCTGCGCGACACGCTAGCGTTGCTAATTCCGTTTGCATTGCAGGTGTCTACCGATATCCGAAGCTTGTTCAGTTCATCTAAAAGTGCTCTGGCAGTCACCTTAAATTCATTCAGGCGGGCAGAGTTCTTAAAAGAGAGAAAATAATGATAACATTTGATCTGCATCTGATCTCGCACGACCATCTCCTGCCGAGTCAAAAAATGGTCCAAGTTCAGAACAGAAGTACGGCTTATTGAAAACGAATGTTGCTTTCAGCTTGGAAACTGTTTAGCGCTTATGAGGTAACTGACAACACTTACTTTCATTAGTTTTCATGCAGTTATTTGGTAGCATGGTGCCTACCAACCTGTTTAAGGACTAAAGAAATTTATTGGATGCAAAGAAGCCCTGTAGCACTTAACTTTTCATCTTTAATGAAATGACAATTGCATGTTATGTGTTAGAAAACTGCACCAGGGTTTGCTTTCAAGCATCGGCACATGAACCCTGATTGAAACAAAGTAGGCGTTTGTCTTCGGACGATAACAAGCACTTAAGCTGGTAACAATATGCGCAAACTGCGAGTTTGGCGCTGTTGTGAGTACCACCATTTGTCTGGTTGCCGCTGCTGAAATGTTACTTATCGCATAAATGTGCCCAAATTGACAGTTATAAAAGGCCACCCTAAGTTTCCCCGTGGAGCTCTGAAAAGCAGCGTTAATCCAGATACAGGCTCTGCACATTTGCATGCATGATTGGTCTCACAATTTCATTTGTAACTGTGTCAACCCGGTAGTAGCCGGGCCGCTTGTCTGAGTCATGTTTGCAAAGAGTATCATCAGGTACCAACCAACGAATCTCCCAGACCCTACAAAAGAGGACTAAAATAGTAACTTTGTTTGCCTCCAAACCTGTTTTCAATTAATTCAAGTCATAAACTGAACAAGTATCTTACTCTCTTTAACATGCATTGAGGAGTCCAGGTGACTGTTCCATCAGGTGTTACTCGATCGAAGGAATAATACATGAATCACAAGCTTCTTTACAATGGCGACATATGTTTGGCCAATACCCCACACGGCAGTCCGACCATCGTGACCGGTGAGGTACGCCACGAGCGCAGAGGCGAATTGTGCTAAACCTGGTTTATAACTAGACGGAATTTGCACAGCGTCCGGCTCAATCTGTACTCTTCTGTTCACCTCGTTTTGATGGCAAGAGAAGCCCAAACTGAGAGAAGGTGACTATAAGATTTATGTGTGTCACATGAACTGGTTTTTATTGCGTACACATAGTTGAAACTGAGTGGTGTCGACTGCATCTGGACACTCAGACGTTAGAGTTCAGAGCTTTTTCGTCAGCTGGACATCTTCTAAGGCACGCATTTTGGCGCGTAGTGGTGCATTCAAACGGGAAAGATTTATTTTATTGGAGGATGCGATGAGTTGCTCGATCGTATGGTTTCATTGCTGTCCGCCTAGCTGTATCTTCACTCTTCCATGTGCCAGTCAACTGTCCGAGCCCATCAGCTACTTTACCATCGGATTGGACATAGCAACTGGCAGGGCTGGTCAGTTTTTTTGCGCGCGAGTAGGTTGGAGTGTGGCTTTGAAGCATAAACTGTTCTGGTTTACTAAAGACGGGCAGATATGCGATAAGGGCCGGGTAGGCATATGCGATGGTCACCGCGTAAGCTTCATGGGTGGTCACATTGTCCGTGACGCGCGCTATTCCCTCCCCATGAAGTTGTCTTTCCATTTTGTATTTTCGGAATCCACTTTGATGAGTACCGAGGCCGAATGCGTAATGCACGCAGAAGGGGAGTACTGTATCCAGGCCCTTCTCCCCGACCACACAGATGTAAATATAAGCTAACAAATTGTCTCAAATTGGTGACTGGAATGTCGTCAGTTAAGAGGGAAAGGCGGATTACCGTAACGGTTTTGTAGGCCGTTTACGTAGAAAATTTAACTAACCTCATACCACGGTAAAATATGCTCCGCTTTTGATGACAGACCCCAGCGTAACCGCTGGATACACGATATATAAGAGTAAGTTTGACTTTTTTTCAGATTCCTCCGGCTATAATTCATTTATCGCCCTGACTAGCACAAATCGTTCGCCTGGACAAGGAACTCGAGGGCAATGTCCAAGAGGTATTCGCACTCACATTACTCCACCTTAAGCCCGTTGCTTTCCGAATTAGGGCGGATTTTCTTTCTTTCAAATCCGTACAGTCATGTCTCAGTTTCACCAACAGTGTCTGTTCCTGGGCAGAAGTCAAGGTGAAGTTAGCTTGTGCCGTTTCGAAGGCGTGGACAGCATGACAGTACAGCTGATCAGTCGCGGAGGTTATCTCTCTGATGAGCCTCTTTTTGCAAGGCTTCCGACCGCAATTCGGTTTTGCAAGGCTGGTTTTCAGAGCAATAAGCTCGGCCCGTTTTGAGCGTAAAGTCGCAAGTTTCCTCGCCAACTGATCGACCACCTAAATAGACAAACAGTTTCGGACGTAGAGAAAGCTTAGTAGACAACGGAGTAATAAACTGCCTTGGCGATTGAGGCTTTTGACATAAGGGTTGACTTAATGAATAAAAGAAAATGCTACCGGCTGTCTATGATAGCAAGTTTATACAAAATGTTATTATCTGATCCTCGAATTGTTAAACGAGTCGGCTGAGAGGAAAATAAATGCCTTGAAAATACCACACACAGTATCTGAAACATTAAAAAATTCCCTTTTGAAATTTGACTGGTATGTATGTTGAAAGTGTGGCTAAGTGTCAGACATATGCATATGTATTTATAGACAGAAAGCGATGAAGACAAGGGAGACTTGGATATCAGTCTCTGGCCTATAAGCTGTCATCATCCAACCGCACTCAACCCCTGAGGCTCGAATCTTTTTTCTGTTGGCCAGACCTCGAACTCCCTTGCCATTGAGTCCCTGGCTGGATGTCCAGTCGGTCGCGATCGGACATATACATAATGGTAGAGATACGCTCACCGATCGTTTTGCGGAACTCGTTCATACCGTTGTACCTTTGGGCTCTCTCTCGAGCTTAACCAGCAGCCGCACAGCTGCGCATGATATAGGAAGAATGGTATTACGGACAGTCTCCCTATCTTTGTCGGTAATAACATTTTTTATATATATGAAAATGTAAGGCGATCACAGGAACCATTGTTTTGTTGGCCTGACGTTTCGAAGGCACACAAGATTCCATCACCGGTGGTGGGTTGCGTACGGCATGTCACAATATTTAAGGGTTTCCCTCGTGCTGGCGTGTCACTGACTTCCAGCGCGCTGCATCAGAAGGCCTGGCGATTATTGTCATGGCGGCATCGGTTCCTCCTCATCCTTTGCGGGTTTGGGGAGGAGGGCGATGTTGGGGTGACCGCGGCTATTGCACTTGTTGGCATTTTCCGTTGTCCGCCCTCCACGTATCTCACCTTCTTGCCCCGTTCACACCTGCCGGTAACCGTTTGGACAAGCCATAGGTAACCGTGTGGACGGGGATTGTCATGCCAGTGTTGACGTCTGTCCTGACGCCTCGTCGGTAGCCCTGTTTATTGAACGTCACCCGTAGGGCTTGGTGGGCCGACCGACAAAGTTACGCAGCGGTTGATCGAGGTAGTTGTGATGTGCCATGCTTCGAGCGTCTCCCTAACCGTTTGATCGTTCCCTTGGCCCAAGGCTTCGGCGTCTTGGAAAGCGAAAGCATGGCAAGAAGCTGCGCAATGCTCCGCCACCAGCAAAAGTTATGTGAAGAAGAGGAGTCGAGTCATGAGTTTAACTTCGCAGCCACCAAAATAGTCGCCCACGCCGGAAACAAAACAGGCCTGGTTGAAGCCTGGGCCTCGGATGAGAACTCAGTCAATCGACTTATCGATCTGGGGTCGGCGTACAGAGTCCTGCGCAGTCTTGCACCGTCGGTCGATGATTGGTCTACATGCCCTTAACTGTCGCTTGTTCTGTCCCTGCTACTACCTTTGACGGTGGACTCCTGCACGAGTCCGAAAACTCAGGACAATAAAAAAAAGTGTTTCGGTGCTCGACCCTCTTCTTCTTCACTTATACCTACACCTGGAACTCGAAAGTGCGCCTTTAGAGTTCTTTCCCGAGCCTTCTGGTTAGAGCTAGAACGCGTTGTCATGATGAAGAAAGGCATTGAGCAGGACTTAAATACTCATTCAGACTAATTTTCCCAAATAAACACACAAACGACCTAACATGTCGAGACATAAAGCACCATCAGTTCAAAGAAGAGGTATTCCCAACACTACGAAGCCCAGAAACCACAACCAACATAAAAAAACTCTCTTTAACGTGTAAAATGCATCTGATTTCGTCAAAAGTATTTTAAAGCATAAGATACAAGCGGCACACTAACCGCCAACTTCCTTACGCACACATCCGGTACACCCTGCGGATGGAGTTGGATACCTCTGTGGAAAACGTGCTGTCTACAAAATTCTATCGAACTACCCTAAGCTACTTGGCCAGCGCCTGGTAGCGACAGCAGAAGCGGCCGCCATTAGGTTACGAAAGCCAATCTTATGCGCACATAAGAACCACGTTCAGACTCCGCGCCTACAGTGGTCAAAGGTCGATTAACGCTGCAACCCTCCTCGCCCTTCCGCCCTCACTTCGCCCCTGACACTGACTGCTATTACCTCCAACCCGCCCCCTCCCTCACATTATCACACCCCGCCTGTGTTTTAAGGAGAAATTCTAGCGATTTCTCTTAATTCTGACATGTTTTACTTCTATCCCGTTCCCATATAGCTGTTCAGGCCCGACGAGCATTTATCGAAAGCTACGTGTGCTCGCCACCTCGTCTTCTGACCCCATGTATCTGTTGCGATGACGCCTCTTGTAACCAAACTCGGAAATGTGCCCCAACCCGTTTACAAGAACATAAGTTGGTGGTGAGGAGACTATACGACTTATCGCAGGTGGCCGTGCATATGTGGACACTGGGGGACCATCCTCGAAAATACGCTCAATTCGTCAATTAGTTTGCCTAACAAAGTGGCTTTATATGCATTTAATCTATCACAAAACGTCCACATACTGCTTTGGAGTACGTTTATTCCTGTACGAATATGGGCCTGATGTCCAGAGACAGGGGCTCCTGAATGTTGATGCACTGGGGAACTTTCGTTTCATGGAATACGTATGATCCATGCAATCCCTTTCGCATATGGACCAATAGCGTAATGCGCATCCAAATTTTTTCGTTTCTGATGCCAGAGAGTAGCTATGATTATAATCAAATTAATGAAGCTAGAATAAGCCCGATAGAGTGCTGATGAATCTTCCTACACCGCCGTCATTATCAAACTGATTATATATTTGAACAAGCTATCGACGCAAACAATGATCACCTGGCATTTTTCCGACGTTTCTGCGATAACTGAGTTGGCAGAGCTCCCGTTGCGATCGCTTTGGGTGGGATTACGTACTGCAGATAACGTTCTCTGCGCAAACCTATCCTTCTGTATGTAATAGAACATCGTGGATTACATGAAATTTCAAAACAATTGATATGTATATATACATATATACAAAATTCTGGGAGAGTATTTATTTTGTACATCGACTAACCTCAGTCTGGTGAGGACGGGTACACACCGAGTTAGTTGCCTTTAAACAGGGTCCATTAACCTTTACTGTCGGACTCAACTCCTTGCAAGCCTGCGTGACTGGAGAATTCGTGGGCGGATTTAACTGCTTGGAGTGTCTTGGCGCTTTGCCGGCAACAGGAGTGTTCACGGGACAGAGTGGACATCTGACCAATTTTTCAAAAGAATTCGCGGGTCGCAGACAGGGGTTAAAGCATAAGTTGTAACATGTTATTTGTTATGTCCCCAACGAAAACATGATTTTACCTCAAATTTGAATAAAAAGGAGGTTCGCGCAATCGCAAAATGAAATCGCTGTTCAAGTGTGTGATCTGCGATGCTGAGAGCAAGTGTCAAGAGACAGGTGTGACCGCTTTAACATTTCTTGCCACTGTGGTACAGCCAGGCACTTTAGGAATTTTTAGTCGCCAAACAGTGACTATGTTTATGATTCACCAAACACATTCTCTGTGGCAGGCCTAACAGCAAAGATTTGCACAATTCCGACAACACAGCTGTTTTTTAAAAGCCCTAAGACTTATTTCGCACACTCGTGTCGCCAACTAACGCAGCAGCGTGGGATTCACCTTACAGGCAGATCCCCGGCATTTTCAAGGAAACGTCTTTGTTTTTGTTCTTATATTGACTGTTGCCTTTCTAGTTTCCACAGCCAGCCAGAACTCTCCAAACCTTGTCTAGTGAAACACTTTCATATTTGTCCAAATGCTACGGTATTGATTTCAGCGGTCAATTTAGTTTGCATCAGCTTCCCTACTGCTAAATATGATGCATACAAAGGCAGTGAATGTGTTGTTTGCTGTTATTTCGTAAAATATTCACATTTCTATGCTCTTATTTCACTATCGGTCTTATACACTTGGCTTATTAAAAGCACCTTTAAGTATTTGGAACTTAACCACTTATTGCGCAGATATGTACCGCTTGAATGACGCTTTTAAGGACGGCTACCATGTACGCCACATATAGTGATATAAGTTATGCTTGAATTCATGCAAGAATTTAGGGGAAAATACTGTGAACCAAAAATATTCGGGCTCGGTTTGAAACTGCTATGAACACTTTAGCTGAAGTATGTCAGCGAATGTGGGGAATCGTGATATATTCGTAGATTGTTAACAAGCAGTCCCTTGTATGCATATGTTGAGTGTTTAACAAGCAAGTGTATTCAGCCCTAAGGTTTGCAAGCGTCTGCTATGCCATGATCAGTTAAAGATGACCCTCTCAGCCCGGTATTCGCTGGCAGTTTTCCTGCACCTCGTTCTCTGGTGGTAGATGTACTTGCAAGGCTACTCAGTCATCCACGTCTTTTCTTCTGTTGTTGTAGTTGTTGTTAGTAAAAATCCTGGTAAAGTGTTTTTGTAGACCAGGGGACGTGGGAGGAAACTCCAAACTTGGGTGTTCGCCCATGTGCAAGTCACCTGCGCCCTTCCCAATTCTGGTTTTCTTGACCCTGTATTAACTTCGGACCAAGATGGTGGAGGAGGAAAGAGTACGTAGATGCCGCGCAAGTCTACCACCACTATAGGCTAATTCGTGTGCAAGTCGCCGTGCCTGCTATCACAGCCTGCTGTGGAGCACAGGGTGGACATCGCGGGCTGCGGCGGTTAAAATATCTTAAGTAGCGTGCTAGTTCTATATTATTAATGCACATATAATTAGATCGGATAGCCTTAATAAGCATTTCAATAACGGCTCTGTCTTGACCGCTACTGACGTTCACGTTCTAGCAAGGGAAATCGCGTCTCTTGGTCGGCGTAGTTGTCAGAAGAAAAGGCTTGTTAACCTCATGGTCGCTAAATCGCGCATCACGTGGAAGAAGCAGGGCGAACGATTTGTCGTGTCTAACAAATGCTTTAGCTGTCTGGAACGGCATAAGCACTCAGCTGATTAATCTCCTGTAAGTCCACGATAAATAAACTTTGCGCAGAATCGGGAAATTTTACAAAAAATCTGCTTCCCTAATTGGCAGCAACCATTTCAATACATCCACTAGGGAAGTATCGAACTCACTTAATCAGAAAGTACACACGCCGTAGGAGGACCCTGGTAGGTCAGTCTGCAGAAGGGACTCCATATGACCGAGGGACTTTAAGCGGTTTCAATCTGGTCTAGGGGGTGTCGCCTTTGGGTTTTGACGGTCTGATAGCACTACTTGGTGAAATTAAGTTAAGCATATTTCAAAGCACGCAAGTAGAACCACACCCAGTCTTGTGTTTGAACGCCAGACTCCCTTCAAATGTCACACTCAAAATGGATGTATTTGTTAATGGTTTGGCATGCGAATCTCAATGATTTTCATGAGACATACAGTGCGTGATCTATCTAATGAAATATTATGACAACAACTGCGGTGACAGTTTTCAAGAATCTTAAATTTTACGCATTTTGCTCACTCGCCCAGCTCCCTTAGGTAAATGTCCTATTTTCGTGCTGAAGATGTGTCTGAACCCATTTATCGGACAAAGTATTTTTAATTTTGAGCGAAGATAGTTGTTGCGGTATACTGGCGCAATTCTTCGTGCCCTGTCGTGGACTTCGGTTGCGCATTTGAGAATGTCTTTCTTCGAGAGGAAAGTAATTTACCCTCGAAGGTTTAACTTCACAGAGATTGGCCCACTTGAAAACTGATTTTTGTCTGAGGCTAACCGTGGGTATCAGTTTGCGAGCTCAAAGGTTGGTTCTAGAGAACCAGCCGTTTTATCGATTTTCCAGTCAGCTCAGCAGATTTGTATGATTTCGGGCCCTGAAGTGCTGTAATAACCCATACAACGATCCTTCGTTTAAGTGAGGTAATATTATTTTGGCATTGGGAAATGATAATGAGTTCACATGAAAATGACTATCACCGAATAGACATTTTCATTTTCGAATAAATAAAACATTTTTTTCGTGCGGACTAGTTACTACGTATATGTGACTTAGAAAAAGAGCAAAAAAGGTTAACAACTTTAGAAAAATATCAATGTTTATGTAGCTATTCTTCTATGCATTCATAATTGTAGAAAAAAGTCTAAAAGGGAGGGAAAATAACGAGATTTGGCGCAGTAAAAAGAGGAAAGCATGTTCTTACGTTTGCAATGACAAAATGTCAGCATTTTTAACAACGAGAAATAAACGGCTCAAAGTGCCTATTTTGTTTCGGTTTTGCCGTGTAAAGATACAAAAAACACGATCATCCGTCTACTTAATGCAGTATTAAATCCGTCCTTAAGAAGGCAATTTATTAAGCGCAAGATTCGAATTGGTCGAAGGCTTTTTGACTTTTGTTGTGGAGGATCATTAGATTGGACGATGATTTTTCATGGTTGGAGAAGTTTTCACGTGTGTCCCGAACGACCATCTCAGTGAAAACTAATGCCCAAACACTCACTACGTTGCCAAATGTCTTCAAGAAGTACCCCAATTTTGAAGGTTTTAATGAACTTATAACGCATAGTCCGTCTTTATGGACAATCGATTGAAAACGCTTAAAATTATGTAGTATTCAGCGATATGTCGTGACTAAACTGAATGTCGACATAAACTAGAGCACAAAAAAGTGAAAATTCGTGCAACGAGGAAAACTTTTGTTCTATATACAGGAAGTTGATTGCTCGTTGTGAAACCTGTCAGTATTATTTAAATTTAGTTATTTCTGACGCCCTATGAAATTTCTAATGTATTCGACGTCCTTATTGGCAAAATCAAGCAAAATTTTGTTTGTTATGGTAGGCTGCTTCTCGATCAGTGCAGAAGCAAAAAAAATACAAAGAATGCTGTGGACACTGCTTTGAAATCTTTGCGTAAAAAACAGACTTATTTTTTAAAAGCATGTAAATGCATAAAGGCAGCTCGCTAAGAGTGCAACGGGCCAGACGCAGACAGCTGTTTCACGGTCCTTACCGATAATCAGTACGTCATAGGCCATATGAAGTGAGGCATATAAGCATGTCGAGTAGGCGTTTGACTCTCACTGTTGCGGTTAGGATCTCACTCGATCCCATTCTGTCCGCCCGTCAGCTTGCTAATGGCGACAACGAACGTTGTATGCATGTATGTATGTAAATGTAAACTACACTGAAAGACTATTGTTTGTCTTTGCGCATATTTTGATTACATCTTGACCTACAGGAATTCACTCGCATTATCAAAGCAGTGCGCCTGATGCTGGACATTTCAGCATCTGCCTCAAAATGGCATAATATCCAGGCCATAGCGCAATGGTCTCAGTGTGCTGAAATTACGTCCATAGCATATGCGGATGAAAATTACATGCATAATCATTTATAGCCAGTTTCAGTCAAAATATGGAATGGCTTTCGCATAATTTCTGGCCTTCTGCGAATTTTCGTATTCCTGTGTTCTGCTGAGGTGCATGCGAAGCTCGGGCGTTTTCGCAGGGTAATCGGTCATCGTAAGTACGATGCTGGAACACCTTGACTGCCCGGAACAACAATAACTACAAATGACTTCCTTCCATTCATGGATTTGCGTGCTTTCACGCAGCATGCTGTCGAAATAGTGCACAGTAATGATAGTAGAATGAGCGATGACAACAGACTGAGCAAGCGTTGTTCACGGATGTGAGGAAGCAGAAAGGTGAGTGATAGGAAGAGATGAGGAAAACGAGTGGGAGTTGGAATAGTATAAGTGGGAGGAGTAGGTAGGGAGGGATTAGGAGGAGGAGGGACAGTAAAGGTACTAGGAGTTAAGGGTGCAGATAAAGGAGAAACAGTATTTTTCTATACGACATACTAACCACTGTCCTTACTAGGCCTCTAGTTTGAATTGTGGCATACTTGGTCCAAGGTAACATCCAATCGCATTTACTCCACGTAGCATCACTGGTTACCCGACATATCTTCCACGAAATTTTCGAAAACTGACCAGCTGTTCACCGATTCGTGATCTTAATTTGAGCCTAGAAATACTCTGGGCTACATTTTAAAGCGAATGTGTCAGTCTTTTTGATTCTGCAATGCTTTCGCAACGGCGGTCCGTTATGCAAATTCCGATGGCAATTTTTACGTGGTAGTAGGCCTAGGGGGCTGTGGGATGCCCCTATGAGCATTAGCTTCCCAGGTAGCTGGGTGAATTTATTGGGTCGCCAGTCCTCAGTATTGCTAATGGAGAAAGCAGTCATAACACCATTCAGTAAATACCAACCCGTATTGTTGCATTGTTATGCTTAACTCATATCACGAACAGTCTACATTTATGAGACAGTTCGCCAACGAAATTCATTTTCTTCTTCTTCTTCTTCTTCGCCTATGCATCCTTAAAAATTTTGGGATCTCGACAATTATTTTAAAGTCGCAGACTAAACATTCTCATGAATTCGAAATAGGAGAGGCATGGTTGATGGGGACCGTCATTTCTTTAGATTGAATACCCAGACACGCAAGAGTAATTATGTATAAGTCACAGTTTCGAGATCTCGGAAGTCTACGCATTAGAAATCCATAGTGGCATAGTAAGATACCTAATATGTATAATAATCTTCTAAGCATAATGATCCTTTTAGAAGATATAAGGACAGCTTAAATAAACTGTTAAGAAGGAAAAGGCAGTATCCCCAATGAAAACTCACCTTACGGAAGCATTCTGCTTACCGGTGGGAGCACTGCGTTCTTTTACAATTATTCTCACTCCATTTACATTGTGCTGCATTCCAAGGATAGTGCGTGCACTAATCTTCGTACGAAGTTTCAAGTAAGCAGCACCACGTGGCTCCTTTGTTAGGTGATCTATGGTCATATGCAAATGCAGGACCCGTCCAAACTGCGAGAAGTAGTCCTTCAGCATGTCGGCAGTGATGATTTTCTTCACACCAGACAGGAGCAACAGGAGTGCATCTTGCTCATCATTAGCATTATCATCGAAGTCATTCTCATCTGCCTGAACAGTTGGTAGCAGGGGCTGGAGATCAGAACGACGTCCTTTCCTGCAAAAAAGGTTGTTGTAATATCATTTTGCGTTCAGCTGGGATGTTGGACAAACCCTCAAAACTGGGAACATAGACCATGTTGCATCAAGGCACAAACATAGCCAGGTTACGTTTATTTTTGCATCCACCTCTTCGGCCCTAGATCCCCACCCGAGTTAATCTTCAGCTCAAATAAATCTTGTAACCCCACTTGTTAAGCATTGTCACTAGCTGAAGTTAGTTGGTGCATTGGCAGATTTCGACTACTCCACCCTGACCCCACTCTGTAATCTAGGCAGGAGTTGAAGGCTGAGGCACAGCCAAATCTCTAGCCACCTGAGCTACGAGGCACCGCCGGAAGCCGTGAGTTTAATCACACATTTGGATCAAGGGCAGGGGTATGGTTTCTGTCCCAGGGTCACTTACTTCGCGGAGCAATTGTGCTAAAAGAAAATGAATGACGATATTTATTTCCATGTTTCAGAGAAAGGAGGGAAACCACCTCTCGGTGGCTGCTGAGTTAGGTTGGTCAAGAAACTTTAAGCTATTCATCGGAGTAAAAATACGACAATGCAATGCCTTTTTGACAATGCCTCCAAAGGGGCTCTAAATTTAGAAATTATTATAATTAAATAACAAAAATAGTGTTCCCTTTTGATTGGTGACTGTATGGAAGATCCGAATTTGTGCTATCACAAAGTTCTTGGATGTTCGGCTCTTTTCCTCAACACAATTGCTCGCTGGAGTAAGTGATCCCCGACGTAAACCGTACCCTTGCTGGGCAACGTTTTCCCACTAGCCTACTGCAATGTTCGAAGTACTGCAAACCTGACACGGTAAGCTGACTTTTCAGGCAGGATTTCCAAGAAAATCCATCTAGAATACACCAGATGTCTACCAGGCTCGGGTAATTAAAAGATGGATTCCACGCGTTGCTGAGCGGCTAACGTGACCTAAAGTTGATTGAACTCATGACTCCTGGTGCGGCCTCGTATCTCAGGTGGCTAGAGTTTTTGCTGTACTCTACTGCGTGCTGTGCTCTACTGTATTTGAATCTCGCTGGGTCCATCGAGGTTATCACAGTTGGCTCAACATGAATCATTTCCTTTTGTGTCAGTTGTAAAATGTTTTAGATGCGACAAACGTCGGCAGAAAATTCAAATGCATTATTGGTCCAGGTAAGCAGTCATTTCGACGTTAGCATTATCGTGGGGACATGGCTTTGCAGGGCCACTGTGAAGCTTGAACTTACGAAGTCATCAGACTAGAAATTCTCTGTTTCCCCCGCCGCGACGTCGAATATACTGTGGCTTGTCGTTTCAACTCAGGCGGTCGATTGCATTAACGGTCATGAAGACTAACTGGGCTTCCTAACGGTTTATTTACAAACTCAGAGTCAGAAACGCGACACTGCGGACGATGAAGCAAAAGTTGCTTGTAGATTCCATAGGTCATAGGGGATATGTTAAACTGTATAATATTGATAGCAGAGAGCCATCGCATCATAAATCGTCAGAACACCTCGCTAGGCAACCATCCCCTACGGAACGACTAAATGCCGAAGACCGGTTGCTGCTGTAGCCTGTTGCAAGTATCAATGTAAACTCCAGATACGTTTAACACCCGATGCCAAATTTATACTTCTCGACCAGAACTCAGAAGGAGACGTGAGAATAGCAATCACACAGAAAGGCTATATTCAGCAGGTAAAAACGAGCTAACATTTATGCAAAATTTTGTCCAGAAACGGAAGAAAGCAATGATATGTAAACAAACTAACCCCCGATCACTTAGAAGTGGGTTGTATTTTCTGACTGCGACCGAGCCACGGCCAATATTATGTCGTTTTGTCAGTAAGATGTCACTCAAATCGGTTCCTTGAACAAAGCTAATGAATCCGAATCCTCGAGGGGCACCACTATCTGCGTTGACAGCTCTGTATATATTGATTATGCGTCCAAACTGCGAAAAGTAGTTCTTTAGTTCATCGGCGCTAAAATTCCACGGATCGCTGATGAAGATGTTAGAGGCATTCTGATCAAGAGCAGTTTTGACCATCTAATATTCGTCTTGATTGACGGAGACAGTAAATGACCGACGACTGCTGGAGCTAACGAAGATTAAAATAGGTGATATTTAAACGGAAAAAGAGGAAGCATAATAAGTAAGATTTTAAATGATGATAGCTATGATTTAATCAGGTAACAGAAGTGTGCAAAATTTACAAGGAACTTTCGTTTTCCGTTTTGCTGGAGGCATAGCGCATAAACGGGCATAACGCCCGACAAAAAGACTGTGTTTCAATAAAGCTGGTGATTTGGAGTGTGACAGAGTACGCTACGATTGCGATCGATCGTTTGGCTTACAGTCTTTAAGTGGGGATCAAGCAAAAAGAAACCCAAAGCTGTCTTCCCTAGTTGAAAACACGCTGTCACATGCTGCCAACATCTACCTAAAGAGATGAGATTAAGTAACGTTCAGTAAGGCCTGGAGTACAGACTGAGACCATCATTAACCATAATGTGCCGAGGCTGACGGCAAATTGATCGAACGTTTTCAAATCACTAACGACTGACGGATATTTTTCAATTGATTTTGCAAAGAGGGAAAAATCCGTTCCTGTGAATGACATGCCATCTTGTGAGACAACATAGCGCAATCTGCAAGAATGAATTCAAACTTCAAAAAATTAACTGCTCTTATCATCATTTTTTTGTTCAAGCAGTTGACGATGCTCATAGATTGTGAATATTTTTCCTCTAGTCTGACATTCCATCGATTTTAAGTCTTGGTAAGATTTGTGCAAAGTGGTCTGTGCCTTTTTTGTTCGTACAGCACGCGAAGGCCAATGAATTGTTTTTGAATTGGTATGAAAGCCAAAACGCACCGACTAGGTCGGAAGCCTTATCTGTACATGCAGTAGTCGGTTGTGATGTAAGCTAGGTAGCAAGCTTTTTGATGGCAGGGAATCAAACCTACTGCATCAGATATTATTTAAGACGAATTTTCATTAACAAGCAGTAGACAAGGTGAGTCCTTTGTGCATTTTCTAAATGCTCACGTACGCCAACATTCAGGAGAACCTATGTTTATGGCTTAAGCATTCTTAGCTCTAAAAAGAAATTTGAGCGCTACAAAAATCGGCACGTGCATGATTTCTGAGACGTAGAGTAAGACTGACGCTTGCGAATGCATCCCCACGGCAAATTAGTGAAATGCTATCCCGTAGGCTACAAAAGCTAAATACTTTGCCTTACCACTTAACCATACTCCTGACCCGGGGTGGACTCCTGTAGCAACCATACGTGAGGTTGCATTGCCAATCTCTTATTTAGTAAAAGACAATGAAATGCGTCCCAAACAGAATTTTGATGGCGTGCATCATCGAAACGCTGAGCGTAGTTTGTTGGCGTAAAATTTAGGGCCAAAACAGAATACGAGGTAGCAACACGTGTCTTCTTCGAGGGCAGCAGAAAATCTGGAAGTTTTACCTCGTTCTCAGACAATTTAATGACAAGTCAAGCTGAGGTTGAGACGACACTACACCGGTACGATATGAACATGCCGATCTCAGTGAGGACTGCTTAATCGGACAGTACGCGAATGGTACGACTTGTTTTCGCCACCCAGAATGACACCGAGAAACGATTGTTCTGCCTATCGCGGGTTATCAGTGCTTATCTAATGACCATGCGGTTGGTCATCAGTCAGTAAATTTCGTCAACGTACATTCCTGTTGGACTTTCCTTAGACCGGTGAGGGCAAGGGGAACGATTTCCTGCTAAAAACAACAATATCATGACATGTCTACAGGTTGCTTAGTACCCTTGTTGTTTTGTCAGTAAGATGTCACTTAAATCAGATCCTTGAACGAAGTTAACGAATCCAAATCCTCGAGGAGCACCACGGTCTGCGTTGACAGATCTATATATGTTCAGTAGTCGCCCAAACAGCGAAAAGTAGTTCTCAAGTTCATCGACGTTGAAATTCCACGGAACGCTGATGAAGATGTTAGAGGCATTCTGATCAAGACCGGTCTTCATCATCTGATATTCGTCTTGATTTGATGTAGACGTTTAATAATCGACGACTGTTGCAGCTGAAGAAGAGTAGAATAGGCTCAACGGGCCAAGAGGAAAGTCAGGAAGTGATACTTAAACGGAAAAGAGTGAAAACATAACGATTAACCACTTGATGAGGATAATTATTATTCAGTCGGATTCCGGAGAGTGTCTAAAAAATTACAAAGGACTGCAGCTCTTGCCTTTTGTTGAAGGCTTAACGCCAGACAGAAGAAACTGTATTTCAATAAGGCTGGTGATTCGGAGCAAAATGGCAGGGTACGCTACCGTTGCGACTGGTTGTTCGGCTAACAGTCTTAAAGTCGGAATCCAGCAAAAAGAACCCAAATGTTGTCTTTCCAAGTTACATGTTGCCAGCACCGACCTAGAGAGAAGAGATTAAGTAACACTCAGTAAGGCCTAGAGAGCAGACCGAGACTATCATCAACCAGAATGCGCCCAGCATGACGAGGCAAACTGTTCAATCAACGATCGACCTAGAAAGATAAAACTTACTAGGTAATTTGAAACTACCTATCACGTTTCACGTGATAGGTAGTCCTAACTCTCATACTTGGATGACTTCTCTCCCCCTCCGCCCCTCGCCATATGCTGCCGAAAGTTTGACCCATGTTTCAGGTTACCTATAAAGTTTTATCTTTCTAGGTCGATCGTTGATTGAACAGTTTGCCTTGTCATATAACTATGCAATGGTCGTACGCAGCTGAATGAGGGGTCTCGAAATTTATGACGTCAGTAAATACTGCATGCTTTGTCGCCTTCACCTTATTTAAATTTATTCCGGGAAAACATTGCTTTAACCTACTGAAAAGAAGCCTCCCGTCCCCTCTCACCAAGTTGCTAGATCAGATTGTGGGAATATGATGCAAGATCACCCGAGAAAAGACTAGGTATGAATTCCTGCAATCATACAGACAGACTCGGACTTACCCTCACCAGCTTAGTAAGACCCTCCGAAAAGATGGCCTGCGGCCCACACTACAAAACCCTGACCGCCTTGCCCTCTCGAAAATGGAGGAATGCGAATACCCCCTTTCAAATATGCGCTGCCAGCAAGACCATTCGCAGCATGTGATGGCCTCGGTGAGTCTAATGTGTTGGTTATTGTTTACAGATTACATTCTGAACTTGCAAGCTAAGATAAGACAATCGTCCCACGCTGATATGATGAAGTCGCTAAATAACCAACCCGTAGACAAGTCGTTTCCAGTAAATCCAGATGACTACATTGTTAACATGTCGGATTTGAAACTGACTAAACTGCAAGACCAGACCCTCTCTTTGGGACTTAAGTTTTGTGTGCCGAGAAGAAAAATAGATCAGACGGAGATTGAGGCTCAATTTGAAGACCTATATCACCAATTATCAGAATTAACAGCGAAGTCGGAGGACAATGTGAGATGGTTGAAAGCGAAATTCGTAGATATCGCCTATCAATACAGAACTTTCCCCACTAGACAACGCTCACTGCTAACTAGACAACACATCTCAGCACTAACTGACCTACGTACAGTGAGTGACCGATCTCATGAAATGTTGGCTGAAATTCTGAAATGCGCTTCCGATTAGAAAGGATTACTTGGTCGCGGTTGTGATACTGATTATCTTAAGGCATACCGTTATAACATTTTGGACTCGGCAGGATGTCGGCATTTAAATGCACTTCTTCTTAATCTCCTATAGGAATTGTACTCGGTAAAAATTGACTACTTAATTAGCATGCATTTTTCCCATTGATTTTCGATGGTCGTGGAAATTCAAATATATTTTATGGAAACCACAAACACTTATATGCTTTCTTTTAGTCAATCAATAGAGAATCACGTCTTCTTTATATTTTATACTTAAGAAAGAAGCATAATTAGGTTTCAAAAAAGTTTTCTAATTGCCGAAAAATTTGGAGCCTGATCATTCGTTGCATTAGTGCTTAGTGATTATACTCTACAAGGTGCATACGTTCCGCGTAAAGAAAATCCCATATTTTTCTGTGTCATTAAACGGATATCATACAGGGTCCATATAATTTTGCAATGGATGCGGACCATGTTGTACATTTCATGAGGAGCAGTGGTAAACGTCCAGGTACGATGCTATGTGAATGGACATATCGCGGTCTTAAAAAGTCCCATAATTGGAAACTTTTTTGAAACCTAATTATACTCCTTTCTTAAGTATAAAATATAAAGAAGACGTGATTCTCTATTGATTGACTAAAAGAAAGCATATTTGTGTTTGTGTTTTCTATAAAATATATTTGAATTTCCACGACCATCGAAAATCAATGGGAAAAATGCATGCTACTTAAGTAGTCAATTTTTACCGAGTAAAATTCCTACAGGAGATTGAAAAGAAATGCATTTAAAAGCCGACATCCTGCCGAGTCCAAAATGTTATAACAGTATGCCTTAAAATAATCAGTATCACAACCGCGACCAAGTAATCCTTCCTAATCGGAAGCGCATTTCAGAATTTCAGCCAACATTTCATGAGACTACATTTCATGTAAGACTACTGAAGTCGTCATCTCAAGACCTGACAAAGGAAGCGGGCTCGTGATGCTAAACAAGACCGATTACGTGAAAATGATGGAAGCGATATTGAGTGACTCCAGCTAATTTTCCTCGGAAGCCCATGGGAAAGAAGAAACAAAAGCGCTAGAAGACCTCATTGGGAAAAAAGTTAAATCGTTTCTTGAAAAGCAAGTAATAGACGAGAACATGGCTGCGTGTCTTAGGCCTTTAGGATCGCATATTCCCAGACTATATGAAGTGCCAAAATTGCACAAACCAGGGGTACCGTTACGACCAACTTTATCAATGAGGAATTCACCTCAACATAAACTTGCCCAATGGTTAGTGCGGAAAATCGAACCAATCAGACGCAACCTTGCCGTTTACACTACCAAAGATACTTTCTCCTTCGTAGATGAGCTGAAGCATCAGAATCTACTGAATAAACACATGATCTCGCTTGACGTGCAGAGCCTGTTTACAAACGTGCCACTGGATGAAAAAATTGATATAATTTGTGAGAATGTGGGTGAAACACACCTGCCACCAGAGCAACTGCGGAAGTTACTACAGATATGGACAAAGAATGTGCATTTCTTATTCAACGGGCGGCTGTATAGACAGATCGACGGTGTAGCTATGGGCAATCCGTTGGAGCCAGTCCTAGCGGACATTTTCATGTCTAAATAGCTGGACCTCGCCACGCGTTGCTGTGGCTCCGCTGACTTCAAAATCTCTGTTGGATAATTAACCTGCCTCGTATGCTTCCAAACAGTGTCGACGGACGTATATGTGACTGCCTCGCTTTGAAACTTAGACTGAATAATATGGTTCAGATGGTACACGTGTTTGTTTTTGGCCGCAAGAATAGCTCGTTCGCTCAATCAGTCCTGAGTGTTGAAAGTGGTCTGAATAGTGACAAACACCTTTTAGCCAATTCTTCTTTTGAGGACACTAAATTGCCGAGGCTAAGACGTCGGGAAATCCTTCTTGTAGTCAGATCAGCGGACACCGTTGCATTCCCAATTGCCAGCAATTACTGTGAGAATACCTCAACTGATCGGTAGTTTTGCAGCTGGACACGCATACTTGTTGTTAATTTTGTCGTCTGCAAGCATTTACTTCGTCTGCTGGTGCCGATAGAGGAATTACAGGCAGAGTTTGCCTGAAGACTCCTGAAGATTAGCAGCAATGTCTCCAAATAGTCTGCTGTTTCCGCGCAAATCTTGCAGTTTTCGATCGAGGGCCTCGAGCGCTTTTTTACTAACGCCGCAAATCCACAGCAGATCGGTTTCATGAGGACATTCCCGGTTGATAAGGAACTTTTATCGCGATTTCTTACGTACATATCCCCAAGCACTATTAACGCCTCGCTGTAGATTCCTGCTGTGAAATCCGTATTTGGAATTTCCCTTCCGTACTCGACGGAAGATATCCTCAGCCATGTGCGATTTATATTTCTCTCATAAATCTGCTGGAGATGAAGAAGAGCAGGCGGTCGGTATGATTGCAAACAATGAACGAATTCGATGTGGATAGGACGTGTTGCACGCAACACTAATGCATACATCCCAGTATCGGTAGTTTTCCAATACATTGAGAGCCTGGCATGTACTACGGAAAATGGCGTGTGAAACGTCGTTGACAGATTCCATTTGCTGAGAAGACGTTGAACCGCACACATTCACCAACACCGTGCGGAGTAAGAAGCATTCGTCCTGGTTGGGCTTCACGCTGTGCAGTCTGCCTATCGCAATTCTTTTGAATATGCCAAGGTGTCCGTCGACTCGCTCTCGTTGGTGTCGTACAAAAGATTTTCTGCACACATTCCCTGTGTAATACGTAGGTATTTTCGAATACGGCAGTGTCTTCGCAAACGCGTCAGTTTGGCTTCACGGGAAGAACGCAGTTAGTGTTTTTTGCCGGTGGCCTGTTGCACATTTGCATCGGTAAAGTAAACGTATTGCCAATTATCTAAGTGTACTACAAGTGAACAACACCTGGACTTGCTTATGGATGGGAAAAGAAAGAATAAGCCACACGGCTTTGTGGCCGTTGACGCATCTTTCAGCCCAATACTGTGCGATTTCATCGAGTTGTATGTCCACATCCCTTTCCGTCCTTTCGTGTTGCAGGTCAAAACAGCCATGTTGCTGCCTTTGCTCACGTACTTACAAGTGTACCAAATTCATTCCCCGAAATTACAGTTTTCCACGATTATGTGAAATTCTTTTGCTTTTAAAAGCAAAGGCGAATACGAAACAGTCCAGCGTTTACTGACTTGTACGTCACCGGTTCGCATTCGTACGGTTGCCAAGTTGCCGACGTCTTCCGCTGATCGTTTTCGGTAAAAGGTACTTCTATCGTTACCAGTAACTGTGGTACATACGAAGATATCTCGTAGAGCGCTTTCCGTCTATCATGCCGGGGGGTGAGGACGGGGGGACAGAATTGGGACTCAGGGCACCGCAAAGTCCATTTATCATATTCTTGGCCGCGACTTCGGGCAAATCATTGTCAATGTCGGTGTCGGCGATTTCGTTGTATGTGATCTTGTTATAGAGCCGGATCCAGACTTTTGCCATTCCCCTAATACATCCGGCAGCGCACAGACCCATACACCTCGCGTTTTACCATGAAGTTCATCTGCGATTTCAGTATCTTCTTCAGAACACGTGCGGTAAAGTCATACCTATTTACCGGCGATCGCGCAGAAAGTAAGAGCTGATAAATATCCCCCATGCTGGATTGCATGTAAGTGTAATGAGTGGGTCTGGACGCCCCGTACTGACAAACATAAGCAATTGTACCTCTAGCGTATCCGACCAAATGGCGTGGACTCTCTGTGAATGTGGACGACAAAAACGTTAGTCTTACAACGTTATCTGTATTACCGTCGTTTACAACTGCATCATGTAAAGGAATGTATCCTTCAGAGCCCAGTTAGGTCTGATTTAAGCGAATGAAAGCAGGCATTCAGTTCCGATTTTGCATACATATCCACAATGCAGTGATGAAACAATTGACGGCATTTCAAAAGGGGATAACTTGCATTTTGTCGTATAATAAGTCGGTAGGAGTAGTGGTTCATTGCGCTGCATTTCATGTGCGTTACCTTGTCACTGACTGGATTTATCATCTTAACGTTGAAGTGATTTCTATTGGAACCATCCCGATAAGTAAATCGATGTTGCGTTGTAATCGGTCTCCGACTGCTGGTATGTATGGTTTCAACTTGCCCTAAAATCATTAGTCTTCCAACGTTTGTTTTCGTACCGTCGTTCACAACAGCATCACGTAGTGTGACTGCTGAGCACGGAGTCGTGTTTGACTCTGGTCTGCTGTTCCTCGCTGGTGCCATTCGGCCACTCCCAGCTGGCTGTGTTCATCCTGTTGTGAACGAAGCAGACCTGAATCTGCAGAACGCGGTAGCCGTGACCGCAACCGGGCTTCCACAAGCCGAACTGCACAATACTGAGCGGACACGGGGCGACAGCCCCATTATGTGTGTTGAGCCGGGGAGGGGAGCGTCTGGTGTTAATTGCATCCAGTCCTCACCACCGAGAATCGCCGAGGCGGCGGTGACGGCCCTATTATATGGACTGTGGGACAATTTTAAGTGGCGTCCAAGTGTTGCGTGTTTTTTTTTGCTGCAGGGTGGGTGGTTTGCTCTGGCGGCCCATATTGCATCGGCCCAGAGGGGGTGGAGGGCCTGCTCAAGTGCCTGCAGGGCTGGGTGGTGGGGTGAGCGCGGCTGTCGGGTGGAGCACGTGCGTTTGAGCGAATGTGGGTCAAGTGGCCGCTGTCTGGGCGCACATGTGTCCGCGCGGATGTAGGTCAAGTGGCCGCAGCAGGTGGCGTTGTTATGCCGGAAAAAATCCTGTTTTTTACCCATCACAGGCATACCATCTTCATAATTCCAAAATTGAATAGACAAAAACCCAGCCCTATGCGCTGGCTTTGTTGTATCCAAATGTCAGCGCAATCGGTGCAGTACTTTTGGAGATTACGTATAACACAGAAAAAAACCCTTCCATTTTTATATACATAGATCTAGAGCGAAAACTATCCCGGAACGTACAACGAGCCTCATTCTGTAGACGATATGGGGATGACAATTTTGCCATAGTCAAAAACCCAGGTGACGGAGAACTACTACTCAAGGCTCTGAACAAAGCACATGCAAAGATCAAATTTACGATCGAGCATGAGAACAATGACACACTGCCTTTCCTGGATATTCTTGTACGTAGGCGGGCAGATGGCTCTATTCAGAGATCCATCTATCGAAAACCCACCTGGAAAGGACAATACATGCACTTCCTCAGTTTCGTTCCAATTCAGAGAAAACGGAACTTGGTTCTGTGCCTGTTCAACACAGCCACCAGAATCTGCTCCTCAGATACGATCGAAGACGAGCTTACATTCCTAAAGAACATTTTTGTTGCAAACGGGTATCCAGAAAATGCATCGATAAATACCGCCATCCCAGAAAAGAAATTCCTGAAGAAATATCTGTACCTAAAAAGTCAGTGACCATCTACATCCCCTTCAAGGGTGATAACGTGTCGAACGTGATCAAGCGACGACTACGGTGCACAATCGAAAGGACGTATGCCGCCTCTAAATTGCTGTTCATAAGCACCACAACGGCCATCCCAGTTAGACCAGCTGAAAACATTTTGCCTATGCACGCCACATCAAACTGTATCTATGAGTTGCGGATGCTAGTATATTGGGCGCACGCAAAGGAAGGTGGCAGCTCGGTCAGCTGAACACATGCTGCTTAAGGCGGAAAATAAGGTACCCAGGAGCTCAATCACAAAGCACCTAGTGGACACGGGCCATACGGTGGACCCAATTGTTGCATAGTTTTATCTGTCAAATGTGACAGATGCGACGGAGGTCGGTACAAAACTCGAATGTACTATTTAACCAGTTAGGCGATCATTTCGCCGCTGGCAATATCGTGGGATTAAATATCCTAGGACATTGCTGTGCATGGCTACGGTGAAATATTGACTTACGAGATTATAATGGTCAAACTAGAACTTCATGGCTGGTTGCGACGTCTGATGCACTGTGGACTATCCCTTCAACTGTGGCGGTCCGTTGGATTAGCCCCCACCGAGACTGACTCGAGTGTCTAACGGTTAATTTGCAAACGTCGGGTCTGAAACGAGACACTGTGGATGATGAAGTGGAAGTAGTTTGTAGAGTCTATAAACCACAGGGGTGCTGGTAATATGTGCATCATCGATTGCAAAGAATTAGCGCCTCCTAGATCGTCAGAAAGCTTCGCTGGTCATCCTGCTCCTGCGTAACAACTAAATTCGAAATACCGGGTTGCTGCTGTAGGCTGTTGCACGTAGAAATTTGGATTCCAGGTATGTTTAACATCCGATGTTAAGTTTATACTTCTCGTTCAGAATGCAGAAGGAGACTTGAGAGTAGCAGTCACATAGAAAGGCAAACATTTATGCAGCATTTCGTCCGAAATGTAAACTAGAAATAGCATTTAAACAAACAAACCCGCGGTCACATAGAGCAGAGTTGTATTTTCTGACTAATACGGAGCCACTGCCAATAGTATGCCGTTTTGTCAGTAAGATACCCCGTAGATCAGTCCCCTGAACAAAGCTAATGACCAAACCCGAGAGGGGCACCGCTGTGCGTGTTGACGGCTCGGTATATGTTAAGTATGCGTCCGAACTGAGAGAAATAATTCTTTATGTCGGCAATATCCTTGAAGTTCCACAGCCCGCGGATGAATATAGTGGAGGCGTTCCGATCAATCTCAGTTTCCACCATGTGGTATTCGCCTTTATCGCTGCAGACAGTTGATAACCGAAGACTGTTGAGGCCAGGACAAAATGAAATATACGCGGAGGAACACAAGAAAAACCTCAAAGCGCTGCTCAGGCTTAAGTAGTGGAAACATAGTGGGTCACATCTTAATGATGATGTTTATGGTCTAGTCAGATAGCAGGAATTTGCGTAATTTCTAAAAGACTACCGAATTTTTTTGTTATAGGCATAACGCCAGACAACAAGGTGTTCTAATAAAGCAAAATGAAAGATTACGCTACCGTTGCGATCGATCGTTCGGTTAACAGTCTCAAAGTCCTGATGAAGCGGAAAGAACCTCGAAGTTGTCTTCCCTAGTGAAAAACACGCTCTTTCATGGTGCCAGCTTCGACTAAGGGAGAATAGATTACATAACACTTAGTAAAGCCTCTAGACTAAATTGAGACCATCAAGGGCATTGCCTATTACCCTAAAATACAATACAATACAATACAATACAATACAAAAATCCACCAGAGTGAGCTGAGCCTGACGACATGTTGACCGAACGCTTTCGAATCACTAGCAACTGGCGGATATTTCCCAACGGATGCTCCAAAGAAGCGAATACCAGTCAGTTCCTGTGATTTACATGCTGGCTTATACGCCCAAACTGAGAAAAGTAGGTCTTTAGGTCATTGGCCTTTTTAAAACTCCACAGACTGCCTACGTAGATATTAGAGGCACTACGATCAATAACAGTTTTTACCATGTGGTATTCGTCTTTATCGCTGCAGACGGTTGATATTTGATGACTGTTGAGGAAGACCGAAAGAATAAGTGCTACTCAAATAGAAACAGTGAAAACATAAAAGGTAACCTCATGATGGTGATAATTATGATCTTGTCAGATACCAGGAAAAGTCTAAAATTTCCAACAGTCTTTAAGTCGAAATCCAGCGACAGGAGTCCCAAAGTTCTTTTCCCTAGTTGAAAACACGTTGTTACATTGTGTCAATATCGACCAGAAGAGAATAGGTTACGTAACACTTACTAAAGCCTAGAGAACAGACTGAGACCCTCATCGGCCAGAATGCGCCGAGCCGGACGACATAGTGACCGCACACTTTCAAATCACTGGTAACTGCAAATATTCTTTGTTTATGCTCCAACGGAGTTAAGATTTGTCAGTTCTTGTAATTTTTGTACATGCTGGCTTATGACGGAACATCGTGCAAACTCTAATGAACGCGTCTCGCTTCAAAAAAATTAACTTCTCTGTTCGTATTAAATTTGTTCAAGTAATTCTCGATGCTTGTTGAAAGTCGCCAATATTTTGTGGAATGACTGAATATAACTGTTAACTAATTCTACAGATCTTATCAAGAAATTAAACATTATTCAATTTTGAACATTGCTCCTATTGTCTGACATTTCACTGATACTCCGTCTTGTTAAAATCTGTTCAACGTGGTCCATGCCTTCATTAGTGTTCAGACTGTACGTAAAAGCCGATGAATTGTTTTATGTATCGGTTTAAAGAGCAAAAACGCGCCGCTTGGTCGGAAGCCCTATTTGTAAGTGCAAATACCGGTTGTCCTATAACCTAGGTAGTAGGCTTTTTTGATGGTAAGGCGTCCCAGCCTATTAAATTAAAAATCCTTTAGGGTGAATCTTTAAAGAAAAGCAGTACAGGAGTGAATTCATTATGCATTATTTGGATGCATGTGAGCGTCAACATTCAGGATAACCCATGCGCATCGTTTAAGTAGCCAACACGTTTAAATGAAATTTGCGCGGCGTAGGAAAATCGGCACATGCACGAATAGGGAAAGTAGAGTAAAGCCGACAATGGAGAATTCACCACCATGGGAAATTAGCAAAATACAACCTCGTAGGCTACACAGGAGAAATTTATCGTCTTGCACTTAGCCATATTCCTGACCCAATGTGGATTCCCGTAGCAACCATACATGGGGTAGCACTGTCTACCTCCTCTTTAGGAAGAGACTATAAATGTTTCACAAGCAAAATTCTGATAAAATACACCATCGAAAAGCTGACTGTGCTCTGTGGAAGTAAAATAAAGGGCCAAAACCAAGTACGACATAGCAGCACGTGTCTTTCGCGAAGCTAACGGCCAGTCTAGAATTTTTTCGCGTTCTTAGACAATTTAATGACAAATAAAACCGAGGTGCAGACAACACCAGCCCGGTACGTAATGAACATGCTGGTCTCAGAGATGATTGCATCACCGAACAGTACGCGAATGGAACTACTTGGTTCCGCCATCCAGGATGACGTCGAGAGACGACTGTGCTGCCTAACACATTTTATCACCGATTATCTAATGACCATAAGATTCCCTTTGATTTAGTATACCCATTTTGGACATGCCCAAGACCTGTGAAGGTGAGGATAACTATTTCCTGCTTAAGACAATAATACCAAAGACATTATACGACTTGTTACCGGCGAAGGGAACTGATCAACCCTGAACTGGATGGAAAGAAGCAGTGACTCACGCGTAAATTGGTCAGTAGTTGCAAAGATTTGTGTCATCTACAGCAATCTATTCTTGATAATTTACACTTCGAAGCCTTAGTTCGTTTGACCTTTATATTCTTTCTAGTCACTCTCAAAATTAGCAATGGGGTTGTCAAAAGAGGACTAACCTGCTGCCTAATTTCAAATATGCATTAGTAGATTTCCAATATATAAACGTAACCCATAATCGCCGTGAGTAGACTTTAGGCACCGAATGCACCTGACGCCTGGTTCCATGCCGGTAGAAGCATTGACGCTCCCGCACTGTATACAGGTTGTGAGCATGGATGTCCAGTCATCCTCGCCTCGCTGCGACTACCGTTGTTGTTGCTTTTGATGGTGTTACTGGTTAAAGTCCTGATTATCAGGTGTGTGTGTGTAGTGGCCCTCCTCTGAGCGCGTCTCAAGGCAGGGCCTCTCGCGCGTGTCCGCATATACGCACCAGAGCTGTCTGCCATTCGCCCACTCGGTTTCTCAACAGACCAATCAGAATCAATGCTGAGTCAGACCAGTCCTGCCGTAGGACGCTTTGATACATTCGATAGCGGAGTATTCGGGCACCGCCCACAAAGCGTGTTATCGTCCGGCTGCCATCTCCTTGCGACTCCTTCTCCAGCTACTCTGTACAGAATATATTATCCTCCCTACTGGCGTCCGCCTTCTCTTTCTATTCGGTATCGGCCCTGAAGGTCGTGGTAGACAGGGTATCCATTGCTGACTAGCGCATCTGCGATTTGTGGACCAGGGAGTGGGGTAGTACGCCTAGGTGTGGGCTCGGTCGTACCATCTGCCCTCGAGCGCCCTCCCCTCTGAGTTCTTCTTGACTATGCATTGACACTGGGCCCAGGTGTAGAGGAGGAGTGTGGTAGATACTGTGCAAGCCTACTACCACTATAAACTAACTCAGGCAGAAGTCACCAGTACTACATACACTCTGTGGGACATGAGTTGAGCGCCATCACTTTCGATTGCTGAGACATGGGTTGTAAATGTATGGTTGATTTGAAAAAGGGGAGAGAGATACAGGTTAAAGCAGACGCAGTGGAAGTCTGTTGTACTGCAAAAAGCTCGCATGGAAGTAGCCACTGTGCCCTCTTTACAACCCTCCCTTAACTATCACAAGGACCAGCAATGCTTCCAAAAGACTAGATTTTTAACCGTATGACGGTACACAAGTTAACAGTGGATCACAGGTAAACAAATTAAGAGGTATCCTCAGTAAAAGTGTGCTTCTGAATACTGCGCAATAGACTAAGTCACTAGAGGATAGTTATTTTTCCATCAATTAATTAATTCAAGCTTAAATCTGCTGTAGCAGTTTCATAATTGAGAAGTTTAAATCTTATCTACTGACCAGAGACAATTTAGGAAATGCTTGAAACTTACGTTGTTCTGCGTGTTGTACAAACAGCAACAACTGACACACCGACTGCCTAAACGCACCTGCTCAAGCAACTTGATCGATTAATGAGTATAAAGCTTAAGATGTTTCAGCTGAGATTGGCAGCTTATGAGGGTGTCTCGTCGGTAACAATTAACAGGTACTTGCGTTGTGAAGCTCATTATGGCCTACCAATCAGGAAAATGCGTAGTTTTTATGAAAAACGTGTTTCGCTGCATCTTTCAGTCACTACATCTAAGCAGCTGTGACGAAGGTAGATCAAAGACACTGGCACATGCAATACTTCTGGAGTGGTTGTCGAGCACAATGAAAGTGACACGAGTTTGTCGGGTGACAAAACAGCCCTACAGAATGTATGACCATTTGACTGTTAATATGACCATTGTAGTCAAAAAGACACAAGGTGGAAAAAAGACACTCTCACGCAGTTGTACATCAAGGCAATACTATAAAAATGCCTACATTTAAGTCTACCTGCAACCGCATGTCCGCAAATCTATTAAGGTTATTTTCTCACCTTCAGCGCCCAGAAATCTAGAGCCTACGGCCACATCTAGTATTTTATACGAAGATTTTGTTATGCTTACTTATAGCTTTAACGTTGACCTGTTAGTCTTCCGAAGTTTAGACAGATCAGCTATTTGATAAAACCAATCTAAACGACAAGGAAAACCACTAGAAACTGTTCTAATGAGGAAATGTTGTAGTGGTTATGCGGTGAGTGTGGGCAGTATGAGCACTACAATAATCAGCGAAAATCCAGGTGTTGTAGGGGCAAGACGGAAGGCAAATCGTCGTGCGGACCGCAGATCAATTGCAAGACTAACCGGCATTGCGCACGGCCTTCAAACAGATTGCGTAGCTCCTAGGGTCGTAAATTTTTTACTGACAAACCAACATTACCAACAAGGACAAGGGAGACTGAAATAACCGTTTCTGGCTTATTAGCCGTCGTCCGCTAGCCATATCCGACCCTGAGGCTTGAGCTCGCGGGTGTAGCGGGCAGGCATCATGACCGGTCTGGCATCATTAACTTGAATGCGTCAGGCGATGTGAATGTGTATGTCTGTACTCAGAGCGCTAATATCGTCGGGTCAGATCCCAAGTTGTAGGGAGAAGACGGAAGGCACCAGAATGAGGGGTTTATTGTGCACAGAAACCCGAGTCGTCCTCTCAGGCGGCAGTAGCCACTGGCGAAGCCAATGCTGACTGGGTCCAGGCATGCCTGAGAATCCTTGAGATAGTGGTGGCAGCAGCTTTCGTAGGCACATGGACCAACCTCAAGTGGCCTCCAGTCAGTGTGTGTTACATTTTCCGAGGGGTAGTTTCAGGGGGGAGGCGCGTTCAAGCGGCAGCATGGGAAGATGCGACTGTGCGGATGCAGGTATGTCCGAGCTCTTGGTCGTGTGACTTCAGGTCAGCAAGTCTGGAACGGCTCACTGATGGATGACATTGAGGCAGCAAGATCTTGAACAATGGCGCCGGACCTGTCATTATGGCTGTCCGCTACTATGGTGTCACAGAAACAGAACACACGCAAAAACCATTCCGTGTTATCGCTTGACATGCGGCAGCTGCATTGTTCACGAGCTGGCTTGCGCACTGCACGCAACTTCGCACCAGGCAGTGAACTGCATACCTGGAAAGCAGCAAGGTAACATCGTACAAATCACATCTCATGCGCTAATTGTCCCTGCGTGTATGCCGGCTACACAATTCGAGGAATGGCGGAGTGCACAAATGAGCAGATTCCACCGGTGTGACTGGATATCCCTCGACTGTGCACACACCCTTGAATGTGACCGCCGTTTTTGATGACACGGAGCTGAAGCCATCGTCACAGCCAATGCATAAATTGTATGTCAGCGAAAACGCTGGTGAGACGTTCTTTGAACGTCAGCACGCGATTCCTTTCTATGACGACTAAAGTATCGTCCACATACCGAACCAAGAATCCTGGTCTGTGTTGTTGGAAGATCAGTGACTCCAACTGTTTTAGGGCGGTCTCGGCGATGAATCCCTTAACTGGTGAACTCATTGGTGTTCCTTTCACCTGCTCGTAGATTGTTCCCTGAAGTACGTCCTTAGACAGAACTTTAGGCGGTGAAGGACTTGGGCATGTCTGATACGATTGTCCATTTCACTCGATTTGTTTTGCAGGAGTAGGTGGACGGTGGTGACTGCCAGATCCTGAAGGTTTTCGACACTCGTTTGGTTCAGCTGGATGGCACGCGGGCTTTTGAATTTGAGTCGCTAGTTTTGTTGCTCTCCATTCACGTGCGGATTTACGAGACTGTACATTACTCTGTGCACCCTTCGATGTATTGGTCCGTTTTCCATACTTTGTTTGTTTGCACTAAGAATATGAGATCATTTCTATAGTACGCTAGTACCCTTTTGAAGGAAACTGAACTGCCAATCTCACTGACGACTGTCCATGATGCAAACCGCTGTCTTATTTGTGGTCGCCGTGCGATAACTTTATCACATTTACATCAACAAAAGTCTATGCACCGCTGAAAACACATTTGCGTTTGGCAATTGGCATTCAAGTGTCAGTCAAAGAACAAATTGTCACTTTCAGGCTTCTCGTCGACACTGTCGTTCGATCTTCAACGAAGGCTATAGTATGGAGCAACTTCTGTTGAAAAAGAACACAGTAAGACTGCAGTGATGTGTCTTCATGTAACGGGATTAAAAGATGACATTGGCTCGCAGATAATTATCTCTCGTCTTTCTGATGCTTTCGGACGGATAGAAACTATATACCTTGTGACACAGGTGGAGGCATTGTTATTTTTACTAAACAAAATTGATGTAGAGACTGCAAGCCCTTTTTTCTTACTCTGGTGATTTGATAGATATTATCCCTGTTATATGCAGGCCCCGTTTGCCGAGTACTTTTAAAAGCATTATATTTTTGTTAGTAATTGCAGTCCCCCCTCTACCTGTGAATGTGCCCTGGCCCGCTTTTGACTTTCTTTTATGAAAACATGCTATGTTGTCCTACGAACATCTTATTCTATAATAGGGTAGTTACAATCGGGTGATCCTCCGCCCCCTCACAATTTTAGGCTTTGATGATCATGTCTCCCTCAATACTCGTGTTACTGCCCCCTTTATCACATTTTCACCAGCCACATCAAGCCTTTTTGCGTTCAAAATAGGGCTATGTTGTCAGGTTCAAATCACTCTATTTTATTGGGTCTTCCGAAAATATATTCCACCTCTAAACGTTCACTGATAGCCACACCTGTCAGAAAGTTTTTAGATTCGCAACACGTCCGCACAAAGCATTTGTCTGCTTCAGACGTGCATATCTTATACTCTCCTGGCTTTCCTTAAGCAATAAAATGTTGAAACACGTTCAAGTCAACTTACCACATTTTAAAATGAAATTTGGGATATTTGCAGTCCTCTCGATACTATTACAGTAAGACCGGGTAGAATCTCTTTTAGCTATCTTAAATTCTAAAGACGCGCGAAGGAACTCCTCTACAAGCTAGGCTAACGTGACAGCGTTAAGTATGTTACTATCTTAATAAAGACAAAGATTGCCAAAACTAAATAAATTGTTTGTAAATCAGCTTTTTACCTCTTCTTTCTCACCTTCTTTTTTTCTTCGTCTGCTTAAATTTGAAAAACTTCGTAAACGTCTCACTGGCCATTGTATCACATTGCTGATTTAGACTCCTCAAATAAAAATTTAATCTTTATTCTCAATGACTCCCATCTTCTCCCAAATGACATTTCCCTATCACCGTGTGGCTTCCAATCCGTCTCTGTGGCAGCAGTAGAGAAACAGATTAAAACAGTCCGTGGATCGACAGCTGCCGGACCGGATGATGTCTCGCTTTCTCTTCTTAAATCTTGTCGTTCTCAGATAGCCCCTATCTTGACGCACCTTATAAATATGTCTTTCATGGAGTCCAAGATTCCTGACATCTGGCGTATACTGAGAATCACTCCCATCCTTAAAAAGCTAGCAAATTTTGGTCCTAAATATTTTCATCCAATTGCCTGCTCTTTTACACTACTAAAGCTTGCCGGTAAAGTTGCCCTAGATATTTTGAAGCTTTTTTATTCCAGTTTTTCTGATTCTTTACCTTCAATACCGTCCCGCGCCATCTTCTCCTTACCAAAACATCCATGTGCGGTTCTCCAGACTGGGTTATCTCTTAGATCCCTGGCTACTTTGCTTCCTGCACTCAATTTTTCCAATATGGCAAGCGGAAATCTACGGTCCTTCCCAAGGACCGTGGAGTTCTCTAAGGTTCCATTTTATCCTCTCACCTTTTTTACCTACACACTTATGGCCTATATCCTCAAATGACTGTCTATTGGCTAAGTATTCTGATGATGTGGTTGTTGGCCACCCTCTCAAAAATCAGACGCAGCTCCTGTCGCTGAAGTGTGGCCATGACCATGTTTAAATATGGTGGCAGGAAATTGGTCTCTTGATGAACAACCAAAATAACTTCAGTGTCTTTTCCGACTGCGGCACTCTCCCAGTTCTGAATCCTTGGACATACTTCCCAACGAGGTATCCTCTTTCAAGTGTCATGGCGTAACTTTGTCATTAAATCGTTCATTTGCCCTACATATTGAGTCACTTTTTGCTAAGGTTAGAAAACGTCTTTATTACATACGTCATTTACATTACTATACCACACACCTTAGCCTGTAGTCTGGCGATTCATCGCTGCGTGTATTCTTCCTCCTCTCTAATGCTGTTCTCCTGTCATTTTTCCTGCTTTGTTAAAAAAAGATCTTTTAATTTTGAAACGAATCTTTTGCATGCTCTCTTCTGCTGCTGGTGTTTCATATATTTTTTTAAGTTGACACTATCTTACAACGACACTTCAATGCGGTCAAGCAATTTGCTGGTCGAATTCTAGATGACGTTGCCCATCGCCTACATTCCGATTTTATTTCTGCGAAGTCTTCCCGCCCGATGCGCCGCAACATCCGTCTTATATCCTGTCGCACATCGGCTTATCGAGCTTTTGTATTGCCATTCCTAGCGCGCTATCTTACGTGCGAAGAGACAGAAATACTGAAGCAAAGACGTAAACTATCCACATAATAATCGTGTCTTTGTGTTAAGCCTTGACTCTTGAACAATCTATTAACTTATTTACTGCCCTTAGTGAATGGAGCCAACTTTTTGCTGAAAATTTTGAACATTTGATTTTAAAATAAAGCGCATTCCTCTCTCTCTGATTATCTGGCGTGACGACTGGATGCAATTAACACTACCCCTCCCCCCCGCCTCGGCCAGTGGATTGCACATGGTTGAAGGCATCTTCCGCCGAATACGCAAGGACACTTCAAGTGTCAATTCACAGCAGAAAACCTACAACGAGGCGTTAATAATTATTGACGATGTGTGAGTAGAAATCACGAACAGGCGTTAAAACTAATTACACATATGCGTGTTTAGCTGTAAAACGACTGAGATATTCTCACACCAGTTGCTGGTAATGGGGAATGGAACGGTGCCTGTCGATCCGACTTCAGAAAGCATTTCAAAACCTTATACCTTCGGCCATTTAGTGTCATCAAAAGAAAAATAGGTTGCAATTGTATTTTCCAGTATTCCAATTTTTTGTAAGGATCGCGATTGGCGGAGCGAACGAGCTATTTTTGCGGCCAAAAACAAAGAAGTCCACCTAATATTCAGTCTAAGATTCAAACCGAGGCAGTCATGCACACGTCCGTTGACACTGCTGTGGAAGCAGACGAGACAGTTAATTACCCGCACTCAATTCGTCCAATCCGACAAGCGAAAATCTGCGGTCATTCCCAAGGACCGTGGAATTCTCTAAGGTTCCATTTTATTCCCTCACCTCTTTTACCTACACACTTATGGCCTAATATCCCCAAATGACTGTCTATTGGCTAAGTATGCTGATGATGTAGTTGCCGGCCACCCTTTCAAAAACCGGATACATCTCCAGTCTCTGACGGATGACCTTGACCATGTTTAAATATGGTAGCACCAAATTGGTCTCTTATTGATCAATCAAAAATCAGTTCAGTGTATTTTCCGACTGGTGAACTCTCCTTGTTCTGAATCCTTGGGCACACTTCCCAGCGAGGTGTTCTCCTTCAGGTGCCGTGGCGTTACTTTGTCATCAAATCTTTCATTTGCTCTACACATTGAGTCACTTTTTGCTAAAGTTAGAAAACTTCATTATTACCTTTTTCGTTTACTTTACTACCGCACACCTCAACCCTTCATCTGGCGATTCATAGATGCCTGCATTCTTCCTCTTATTTTTATTCTTCTCCTGTCACGTTTCTTGCTTTGCTCAAAAAAGAGCTGTTCAATTTAAAGCAAGTCATCCGAATGCTCTCTTCTGCTGCCGGTCTTTCGTTCGTCATTTTAGTCTATATTATCGTGCAGCGGCATTTCAAATCGGAAAAGCAGTTTTCTGGATGAATTTTGGATGACGTTGAGCACCCACTTCATTCTGACTTAGTCTCTGCGAAGTCTTCCCGCCCAATGGGGCCGTGGTTTCTGACTTATTTCTTGTCGTACATCGGCATGTCAGCAGTCAGTACTGCTGTTCCTAGCGCATTATTTTGCGTGTGAAGAGAAAGTAATACGGAAGATAAGACTCAAACTGTGCCCACAATAGTCATTCATTTTTGTGATAAAGTGGCGCGCACCGTTAGTTTCTACGGAACTCCCTCATCACGTTGTGCCTTACGGGCTCTCTCTCGAGTCCAACCAGCAGCCGCACAGCGGCGCATGATATAGGCGGAATGGCATTACCGTCAAAGACAAGACAGACTGCGATTTCTGGCTTATTAGTCGTCGTCAGCCAGTCATACCCAAACCCGAGGTGTGGGAATCCAGTCTTCCGCATCTACATTTTCTCCGGATCTACCCGTTTAGTTAAACCCAACTTCGCCATTTCAGTAAATGTGAGAGACTTAATTTTTAGACATGACCTTTATGTGCCCGACGCCCATCACTTACAAAGTGAGTTTCCTCCACTTTTTTCGTGGATAGGCAGCCATGGATGCTTTTGCATCTTTTCATTTATTCATTTAATCGCTTTTGTTTGCACTTTTATGAGGCGTCTAAGTCTCATGAACTGGCACTTAACCTATGCGCGACCAACCCCAACACTTTCTCGCATTGATGACTCGTATTACAGTAGGATATTAGCTTCTGGCTATTATGCGTCGTCACTTGCGTCACTAGACACCTTCGTCGTCGATTGTTACTTCCACTGGCGCGTGGCTTCTTTCATAATGAAGGAGGGCTTGCGCAGTATCCATTGCACTCTCTCCTCCCTCAACCGGGTCCGGTGTCAAGGTAAAATCAAGAAGACCGGAGTGGGAGATAAAACAGGTGGCTGGCGCGGCCTCAGACGCCCCTAGGCGTGTCGCCACACCAGGGTCGAACCCCATTAGGTAGGAGTGCCATACGGGCGGCATTAGGTAGGAGCAGTTGCAGCCTGACTATTAGGCAACCAGCCAGCCACTCCACACAAAAACACACTAGGCCAACAGCGAGGCCCAATTTACCCCGTCTGTTGGCACCCTTCCAAGCCACAGCTTTGAGCGCACTGTGATTGCCCCAAATGCGTCAGATTGGTTTTAGTGAGGAAAATGCGCTGAGTTGTCGACCTTACCCTCAGGTCCCATTTCTAAGCATTAGTTACTTTGCGAGCCGGTCAGTTGACTGATACGAGGGATGGACGCAGTGGCTGACATATCTAGTGTCCTTGTCTGCCAAGGTGTGGTGTCGACCGTGCCATCCACTTGCACCATCCGCACCCCTTGTCATCTTCGCTGTCTTTACACGGGGTCCAGGTGGCGGGTGGGAGGAGACAGCGCGGTAGATGCTGTGCAAGACTTTGGCCATTATAATCCAAATCACGCATAAGTCGCCCCGACTGCTCTCATCATGCCGTGGAGCACACGATGGGCACCGTTGAAAACAACGGTCAAAATGCCATAGTACCCTTGCCATAACGGTCTCAGGCCCAATTTCAGCAGGAGAACCATTCGTGAATAAGAAGAGCCGAGCACCCGAACACTGTGTTTATTGTCCTGAGCTTTCAGACTCGTACAGGAGTCCACCGTCAGAGGTGGCAGCAGCAACAGAACAAGCGACAGTTATAAGGCATGCAGGCCAATCATCGATCGACGGCGCCAGATTGGAGGTACCTGCGCAGGGCTCTGTACGCCGGCGCCAGATCGATTAATCGATTGACCAAGTTCTCATCCGAGGAGCAGGCTTCAAGCAATTGTTGGCCTGTTTTGTTTCTTGTGTGGGCCACTATTTAGGTGGCTGCGAAGTTAAACTCGTGACCATTTTCGTAGGTGTGGGCGGCCGCTTGTGATAATGCGTCGCCTCTTCGCACAGCTAGCTTATGTTTGTGTATGCGCGATCCGAGCATGAGCCCAATCTGTCCTGTGTAGTTACAAGGACAATTTTGACACGGAATGTGATACAATACTCCAGATTGCTCATCAACTTTTAACCGGTCTTTGATTTTCATGGCCCTATTGCGCATGGTGGCTTTGGGGTGGTGTGCATTTCCAACAACTAGCTCCGCAGCAATGCGCTCGGTCGCTTCTGAAACACACTTGATGTATGGCAGAGAATGCCATATTGTCGGTGGCGTTGATGTTCGTGTTCTCTGATGGCGATCGCGTAGGCAGCGACTTATGAATGCCCTCGGATAGCTATTTTGCAAAAATTGGTCGCTGAAATAACGGGCCTCACGTGCTCTGTCCTCCGGTTTGCTGTATTGAGTTTGACGCTCTACCACTGAGCCAACGGAACGAGCATGTTCCGTAACCTGATCGGTGAGCGCCCACTATCATAATTAATATTCCCGATCACAACCGACAGGACAGCGGGCCCATGGCTCAATGGTAGAGCGTCAAACTCCATGACCAAAGATCCCGGATTCGAATCTCAAGTGATTCACACTTGGGGTTGGGTATGACTGGCTGATGACGGCTAATAAGCCAGAAATGGCCATTCCGGTCTCCCTTGTCTTTGTCGGTACCATCTCATATATATATGTCGAATGATATTACCAACAGGGACAAGTGAGACTGGAATGGCCATTTCTGACTTATTAGCCGTCGTCATTCAGTCAAACCCGTGTTTCAGTTGTAACAGGTGTTGGGATTCTAACCAACAGGTCGCGGGATCGAACCAGAAGTGACCATTCCAGTCTTTCTTGTCTTTGTCGGCAATACAATTCTGTCTGTATCATTCGCCGCTGTGCGGCTGCTAAATAAGCTCGGGAGAAAGTCATATTGCACAACGGGAAGAGTAAGTTCCGTAAAAAGATGGGTGAACGCCCGTCTACCATATACGTGTATGTGAGATGGTACCGAAAAAGACACGGGAGATTGGTACCACCCCATCTACATCTCCTGCTAATCGCTGTGCGTCTGCCTGTGAGGGTTTTGGTATAGGCCCTCAGGCACAACGGAAAGAGGACATTCTGTAACTTGATCAGTGAGTACCTATCTGTCATAATTGATATTCCCTACAGGACAACGGGCCCCTGGCTCAATAGTAGAATGACAAACTCCATGATCAAAGATTCCGCATTCGAATCTGAAGTGACCCACACTGGGGTTTGAGTATGACTGGCCGATGACGGCCAATAAGTCAGAAGTGGTCATTTCGGTCTGCTTTGTATTTTTCGGTACTATCTCATTTATATATATGCATGTAAAGTAGGCATTTGACACTCACTGTTGTGGTTAGGATCTCACTCGACCTCATTCTGTTTGCCCTGCCAGCTTGCTACTGGCGACAACGAAATCTGTGTCATAGGACACATACCACATATAATACATAGAGAGCTCGCCAAGAGTGCAACGGGCCATACGTAGACATCTGTTTCATGGTCGTTACCGATCATCAGTACGTCATAGGCCCTATGAAGTGAGGTATACGATCATGTCAAGTAGGCTTTGGACACTCACTGTTGTGGTTAGGATCTCACCCGATCGAGTGATCGGTAACGACCGTGAAAGAGCTGTCTTCGTCTGGCCCGTTTCACTCTTGGCGAGCTGCCTATGTATTATATGTGGTATGTGTCCTATGACGCAGCGTTCGTTGTCGCCAGTAGCAAGCTGGCGGGCGGATAGAATGGGATCGAGTGAGATCCTAACCACAAAAGTGAACGTCAAACACCTACTTGACATGCTTATATACCTCACTTCATGAGGCCTATGACATACTGATGATCGGTAACGAACGCAAAACAGCTGGCTGAGTGTGGCCTGTTACACCCTTAGTGAGCTGCTTGTGTATTATATATATAAACTCTGTTTTTCCGGACATCCAGTTCACAAGGGAGGCAGAATTCAACAACCGACTAGCGTTTCTAGACGTCCTGGTCCACCGCAAAACCAATATGAGCCTATGAACGACGGTATACTGAAAGGCAACCAACACAGGTAAGGCCCTAGGCTACTACAGTAACCACCCGTTGTGCCATAAACGTAGCTGTGTGCGGACTCTATTCAAGAGGGCGGAAACTCATTGCAGCGAGGCAGCCGACAAAATAGCCGAACTTCATTATCTTCGGTGGATGTTCATCTCCAACGGTTACCCTCGCAGTTTTATCGAACGTAGCAGGCAACCAAAGAAGGCTTTAAGGCCAACGAGAGAAGAGCCAAAAGTGCGGCGGGCACTACTGTATATCGAGAATGTTTCCGAAGCAGTCGCTTGTCTGTTAAAACCACTGGAGATCGGCATCGCGCAGAGACCTGAAGCGACAATAAAACGTCTCGTCATGAGACCCAAGGCCCCTCTGTCACGAGGACAAACAGCGAATGTCGTCTACCGTGTCCAGTGCAGTTCCTTTAAGGCGAACTACGTTGGAGAGACCGGAAAACGGCTACAAACCCACATGAGTGAGCACGCAAGGGGAGTGAGAAGGATGGACCAACTCTTACTGGTGGCGGAACATTGTGCTGCCTCTGGACACACTTTCGCCTTCCATAACGCCGAAATCCTAGGCCGAGGTACCGACCAGACAGCCAGGGAAACGCTCGAAGCCTGGCACACCGTACCAACTTATATCAACCGCTGCAAGATTCTCCAAGCGGCTTACCTGACCCTACGAGTGCGGTTCAATCTACGGAATCAAAGGCAGGAAGCCAGGACCACAAGCTCAAGTGAACAAAGTTCGCGCCTAACATCGATGACGGGGGTCAGTAGGCCGTTAAAGGAGACACAGGCAACGGGCCAGCAACCACCGAGGTGCACACTGGCAGATGCAAACGGCGGACAATTACGAGAAACGCGGGTCAGGCGCAACAAATGCGGGCAATGCAGACGACGTCAATGACCGTTGCCATCCCGACATAGCCCATCGACGAGAAGACGGAGGAAGGGACCGACCAGCACGACAGCAATTAACTTCACCCCCCGCAGCAGATTCTGCACGAATAGCACTAGGAACGACAACACTCCCACATGCTCAGCACCCATAATTACTGTGAGGCGCCGTACAGAACCCACCTCCGACGATGGAAGCTTGAGTGCTTTTGAAACTTCAGGCTATTAAACCCACGGTTCCCGAGATCGCCTATTATTCTCATATATATATATATATATATATATATATATATTTAAGAAGATGGAATTCTTTGGGAAACAGTTAACCGTGCTAAGGTTTTACCTGGACAGTGGAATCAGTCAAGTGGGGAGGGCGCGGGCGAGCAATTATCGACAGTGAGCCAATTTGCCGAGCAATCGTCACACCAGCATCCGGCACGGATGACGCAATCAGGGCGATTAACGACTCGGACTCTGAATGACAAGCCACCACCGCATCAATTACGACCCCAGCGGTGACTGCGAGAGCTGTTAATTACAGCGCGTATATGGTCACACGGCAGCCACGTGCTATAAATACTGCACTCCTTGTGCCGCCATCGCCTTTATCTGCGAATGTCTCTGATGATGGACTCGAGTGAGAATCCGAAACGTCAGGCAAATAAATTTCTTGTTCCAGTGATCACATCTTCGTCTTCTGAGCTGCAACCTGGAACTCGCCTGTTCGCCTCTATCAGTGTTTTCATCTAGTTTGTCAACTGTTCGTACTGGGGCTGCCGTAAGTGCTGAATGCAGAAGGCGTTGCCGACTTGCCTTTTTGGGTTTTTCTTTTTGTGCTCCTTCAGTTTTCGGGCCCCATAGGTAAATATATATAGTAAGCATTGTCTGGACCTCATCGCTATTGGTTTTTCAGCCTCACCCGAGTGAAGTTAAATAGTTAGCTTTCTAGAAAATATTCAGTAGATATTAATGCGCTGACTTCACAAATATGATCTATTTGCATCTTCCTTACCCGTTTAATCGACCGAGGGACTGCGCCAAGGGTAAAGAGTGCTTATACGTCAGTCTCGCCTACTTCAGTTAGAAGTACATCCACGCTTCCCTGCTTATGCTTCAAGCCATGCCTGTGTCCTGTTTATCATCTCAGTCTGGCAAGGGGCTAAGTAGATTTGCTAATGCTATTGTTCGGACGGTGTGGAACTCCGTCGGTTCCCCTACAGTGGCCATGCATCGAGAATTACCCTTGGCCTTTCAGTTGAGATGGCGCTCTCCTTATCCTCTTACTCCAACGAGTGGTTGTTTCGGAGTGGTGCGTGTAGACGCCACCTTTACTCGCCCCCCTGTGCAGGCTTTGAGCTCCGCTTGCACTCTTTTGCAAATTTACGTATGTTAACTAATTTTGTCCTAGTAGGCCAACCATACCGTATCAATCAAGTGGGACTGCGTAACCATACCTCGTCGTTTTTTGGTCTTTGCAATTTCTTCATGAAGATGGTTAGCCTTCACGGCAAAAATCTGACATCCACTACAAATCTAACCTGCATTTTGTGCGCCTACAGTGCGTGACCGATCTCATAAAATGTTGGCCGAAATTCTGGAATGCGTTTTTGATTAGGATGGATTACTTAAGTAGGGTTGTTATACTGATTTTATTTAGGTATAATCCTATAATATTTCGGAGTGGCCAGGATGTCTGCTTTTCAATGTACTTCTTTTTGGCCGCCTACAGATGCCACACTTGGTAAAAAATGACTGCTTAGTTATCATGCATTTTTCCTATCGATTTTCGATTGTCTTATAAATTCAAATATATTTTACAGAAAAATGCAAAAATACGTATTCTTTTACTCATTTGGTAGGAAATAACATTTTCTTCATATTTTATGCCCGAAAAAGGACTATAATTGTGTTTTAATAAAGTTTCTAATTATGAGATTTTTAAGACCGTGCGATGTTCATGCATCCCAGACCGTACATGAACGTTTAATAATGCTCCTCGTAAAATGTACAACGCAGTCCAGATCCATTGCAAAATTTAATGAACTCTATGTGGTATCTTCTTAAAAACATAGAGGAATATAGGATTTTTCTTATGTGGAAACTCTGCACCTTGTAGGCTGAAATTGCCAAATGCTGATTCATTGGCAGATCAGGATGAAAATTATTCGGGAATCGGGAAACTTTTTTAAAACCTAAATATGCACTTTCTTCGGGCATACAATTGGAAGACAATGTAAGTTCCTACCAAATGAGCAAAAGAAAGCATATTTTTGTGCATGTTTTCTGTAAAACATATTTGAATTAATATGACCATCAAAAATCAATAGGAAAAATGCCTTATAATTAAGCAGTCATTTGTTTACCGAGTATGGCTTCTGCATGCGGTCAAAAAGAAATACATTAAAAAGCCGACATCGTGGTAGTCCGAAATATTATAGGATTATACCTTAAAATAATCAGTATAAAAACCCCACTTAAGTAATCCTTCCTAATCGGAAACGAATTCCAGAATTTTGGCCCATATTTCTTGAGGTCCGTCAAGCACTATATACAGTCAAGCAAACTTTGTGATACCCCCCCGCGTCGTGCTGCGGTGACCGGGAGGTTAACGCGACCCACTGGTATACACTTCTGGTTACTGGCCCAATAGGTAAATATGTATCGTTAGCAGGCAACGATCGATTGAAGGACCCCAAACACACATACGACCAGCCAAAGACGCCTGTCTTACGAGGAAGGTGGTAATAGGGGTTTTAGGGGCGGGTCCAATGTATGCATATAGGAATGGCAAAATATGTATAGATAATTTGTAAATTCAGTTTTCAGGCGGAAGCGTTTTAATATATTGACATATAGCAACCGAAATTAAGCAGGACAAATAAAAAATTAACATTAATTGTCTACAACGATCGCTTCACAGCTATCTGAGCCGAGATCATTGTAGATAACCCACCAGACTGTCTACAACAGACGACCCATCCCTGAACGATGGAACACCAAACCGAAATAATCGTGTCGCCCCAAAACTCACTTATATAAGTATGACAGGTATTCTTTGTATGCCTAGGATGCTTGGGGTCCTTCATCCGATCACTACCCGAGGCCTTTCAGTTGAGATTGCGCCCCCATAACCTCTTAGTTCAGCGAGCGACTGTGTCAGGGGGGGGGTGAGGGAGAGTGCGTACACGCCACCTTCACTCGCTTTCCTGCGCGTGCTTCGAGCTCTGTTTGCGCTCTCTTTCCCTTTCTAATCCAGCGAGTGGCTAAGTTAGGAATAATAACTAATATTGTCCTTGTAGGCCAACCATACGGTATCGCCGATTTTTCGTCTTTGACATTACCTCCGGAAGATGGTTAACATTCACGGCTAAAGTCTGACATCCACTACAGCTCTTACCTTTATTTTGTGTCCCTATATAGTTAAGGAGACTTTGTGATACCTACCGGCGTCGTGCCGCGGTGACCCGGGGGAGGGGGGGGTTAGCGCGACCGACTGGTAAACACGTGGTCGTTGGGTCATTCACGCGCTCCGACACAGTATCTTGGGCGTCAGTGCGCACCTCAATCATTTCATGATGTTATGGAAGAGGATCAAACTGCAGGGATAGAAGAAAACTTTGGCTAGAACCAAATTTAGGGGGTGGGTTTATGCTTACGGTGGATTTTGTGGAAGTATTTTGAGAATGTAAGAACTTGAGAACGTATTTAGCTAATACAATTCTGAAATAATAAAAAGACCCACATCTAAACGACGCAGCAAGCAGTGTACAAATTATCGGCTCAGCCTTTTGTAGATGGTGTCTTTCATGTCTGCAGGTAATGGATGATGGAACTAATGACCGGTATTAGTATCGGCCAGAATTATACTTAGACCGACTTCAGAATTAACTTCTTCAGAAGCCAGTGTTTCCAATACTTTATGGTCTATCGCAACCCCACCATCTTCCCTCTAGCAATAGTCTTCAATTTAGAATTTCATGTGTAAACTTCGGTGACCATAGGGTCCTTTCGCTTCAGTGGGGCCAACAACGCCCACAGTTGTCGTCAGTGAGCTATTCACTGACATTCCCCGAGACATGGAGAAATTGAATTAAACGCTGCAGAAGACTTAGATAGCAAAAGCCACGTGGCACAAGACAGTAAAGTGCGAATTGTTGACAAGTGAAGCGAGACTCTAATGGAGAAGGTGTAGTATTCCATGCAGTCGATGGACAAAAGAAAAACGCCTTGCGGTGAATGTCAAATAACCAGGAAACAGACAATTGTCATAAGGGAATATAAACAGTAGATGTGCCAACTCATGAAATCTTAAGCGAAATTCTAAAATTTATTCGAAACAGTTATGTATCAATATTCATCCCGACTCCATCGTCTCCCCACTGCTAACATACTGTACATTTACATAGATATGACAGAGAATTTCACCGTGCTCCTAGCATAGATGTCACCTGTAGCGGCATAGCAGTGCGAATTTGTGCAGTCTGTGAGCTACAATTATAATGTCTAATTCCGTGTTGGAATTATAAGATGATAGGCACCAGAATGAAGTGTTTATTGCGCACAAAACGCGGAGTTGTCCTCTCAGGCGGCAATGGCCACTGGCGAAGCCAGGGCTGGTGTTGACTGCGTCCAGTCATGCCTGAGAGTCCATGGGACAGTGGGGGCAGCCGCTTTTGTAGGCTCGTGGGCCAAGCCCAAGTGGAAAGGTTCACTGCAAAAGATTGGATGACCTTAAGGCAGCGAGGTCTTGAACAATGACGCCAGATCGGGTGTGGTGGCTACCCGCTTCATATCTAAACGCCCAAAAACGTTCTTCTACGATGTTTCTGCTGCTACATGACGCCCAAAACTGTCAATGGATAAAAAACAGGTTGTTTCAAACCGTGTCAAACAAGACTTCGTTTAGTTAATTAGAGAAATAAACTTTCTCTTTAAGCATAAGACTTGAAAAATACGTAATTTTGTTAGAGAGAGCGCTCGCCGATCGCGTTATGGAACTCACAAGTTCCGTTGTGCTTTGAATCTCGCTCTCTCAAGTCCCGCCAGCAGTTACACAGCGGGGCGCAATGCAGGCAGAATTACGCTACCAACAAAGACAAGAGAGAATGGAGGGACAATTTCTGGCTTATCAGTCGTCGTTAGCCTGCCATACCCAACCCAGACCGACAACGTCTTAACATTCCCTCCGAACAGTTTATTTATGTTATTATATTACTGCCTGTTTTTCAGTAACGTTTGTTTTTTATTATTTCCCCAGGTCCGTTGAATGTGAGTCTTGGCATCCAATTCGTCTCTCTCAGAAACTCAGATAGCAACAATTATCAACAGACAGACTACTGTACAGCGTATCTAGTAACGTTAATGTTTTTAACACTTGGAACAACTTTGCTAATCCGAAAAAAACTTCTGTAGCTGTTTGATGTTTCCATTTTCACATGTTTGATATAATTTGCTTCCTTGTAACAAATAGGGAGTTCAAAGGTTCAACACCTATGTTTCCTTCAAATGAACTGGAACTGAAACCCCGAGGTGTGCAACTACTGGGCTCGATCTCGCGACATGTTGGTTAGAAGCGTTTAGGGGTGTTTGACCTCCAACAGGTCGCGGGATCGGACCGCATGGGTTGCACAACACCTCAGGGTTGGATATGACTGGCTGATGACGACGACTAATAAGTCAGAAATGGCCGCTCCAGTCTCTCTAGTCTTTAGCAGTAGTGCCATTCTAAAGGAATAGACATGAAGAGAGCAAAACCAGGAATGACACCATTTTCTCGTCAGTTGTGATTTTGAATTATTTTCTTGTCTAGCAACTGCACTGCGACTGGAATAGAAGTTTCAGATTTTATCGTTTATGTTAAGTTAATGAAATAGCCACTTGGAAACCTTGTATTTTGGCCCAACCTGTTGGTTCACCAATATCTGACTTTTGGCAGAATCCGCGTTACAGGAATAAGGAGCCACAACTCGTCCCACAGGGAACCCAAGAATTCAGACGCAGAAAATCAACTTGAGCTGTCCCTCACCAAGCCCAACTACACTTTCCCAAGAATATAATTTAGCTTCAGAAAAGACTTTGGTGGACAAATAATTGCCCAACCTTTAACTAACAGTAGCATAATTTGAGAGACACGATTTAAAATTAAGTTTTTTTGTTCATTGTCCATTCAAATGACGAGGACCTTGACCAAGTGATTTAAAAGTCCACAATGCAAGTCACGTTGTTGCCAAATATTGTGAACCCTAATTTTTTTAAATCTGATGACAGAAACTGGTCTAATAATATGCAGGCGCCTTAATCATTCCGCAAAACAGCTGCAATGAATTGGCTACGCCTGCCACAACCTGTAGGATTTAAGCGCACGTGCATAACTCATAATTTACTGCAGCCGCCAACGGCATGGAAATCAGACTACCCCCGTTCAGTCGACTGAGCGGCCTTTTGTCCTGTTCAAATTCATTATGGAGTTCTTAAACACCGGAAAGCCGACATGTTAATACCTTCTATTGCAAATCCCAGCCCATCTTTTCGTCTTTAAAACGAAAGGCGTTCATATTATACTTCATATTTAAATGTCCGGCAATTGGAAAAACAGCAGCCTTGGACTAGAAGCATCAGTTGGGGTGAACAATTCCGTCCAATAAGTAAAGAGACTTAAGAGGCTTGCACATGTGCATATAGCTAGCGTAGGCCTCCTTTGTTTCCAGACGACCTGAAAATAGTAAAACTTGTGGGCGGAATTCAAAAAACATGAATGCAGGACACCTTGTGGACTGTCAGTCGGAGTAAGTTAAAATAAATGAAGGGTCACATTAGGCAGAGAGGCGAGACAATAAGATGTTGCAATTACATTAATAACATTTCAGACGTTCATAGTTAAAAAAAATATGGGGACAAACCTTGTTCACTGGATCTGGCAGGTTTTGTCCGACCTCTTTTTTAATCTAAATTCAGGCAGAAGTTGAGTGCAAAATTAATAAATACAGTTTTTTGCACACAGATAGGAGATAACGACATAGTATTAGACACATATGTAAACATATGTATAATTTATATATGACAACGGCTAATGACCCAGAAAGGACCATTCCAGTCTCCCTTGTCTTTGTCGGTAATACCATTCTGCCAGTATTATGCGCCGCTGTGCGGCTGCTGATTGGGCTCGAGAGAGAGCCTGTAAGGCACAACGGGATGGGTGAGTTCGAAACATAACCTGTGAGCGCCCTTCTACGATATATATATATATAATGGTAGGGGACGATCATTGATCATTCTTACGGTACTCAGTTCGGGATTGGATAAGACTGGCTGACGACGACCGATAAGCCAGAAAGGGCCGCTCCAGTCTATCTAGTCTTTACCGGTAAAAGCATTCTGCCTGTATATATATACACTCCATAAACTAGTAAAAAATGCGTCATAGAGGATTCGTGAAATTCGTAAATGGCTGTGGGCTATGTTGGGCCATGTTTGGGCGAAAATGTTGACCCTAGGTGTTGAGATGGAAGAAGGTAGAGAGATCTCTGTAAAGGAAGGTTTGCTCATCTGACGTTTCACCCTCATACTTGAGCGCATCATCGGAGATACACTAAAAATGGGAATATAATAGCAAGAGCAACAGTATTAACGGCAACAGAAGCAGCGTGACAGTAAAGCCGACTTTGATAGCCACGGCCCTCACGGTTTTCCACAATGTCAGGAAAGGAAACTGCTTCGGATTTGTTTATCTTCTGTATGTTGCGTGCTAACAGTTTCCTTCGCGTTTGCCAGGCCGACCACCGAGCTTTAACTGCCCATTTCTATCCGGTCTGAGTCGGACCTGTGACCGACTAATGACTGAGGTCTCAGCAGTGTCAATCTAGCGCATACTTCCCTCGACAAACAATAAATATAGAGCTTGCCAACTATCGACGTAAGGCCTCTTTCATTCCGATTTTTGGCTTAAATTGCTCCGACTCTCCAATATTATATTGATGATGCTATACCGACATACAGTTGACGGGCTAACTAATGAAATGTCAACCGAAATTCAGAAATGCGTTTTTGTTTTGAAAAGATTAATTAAGTAGCGTTGTAAAATTAGTCAGCTTGTAACATAATTGTATAACATTTCAGTTACCTCAGGATGCCGACTTTCGAACGAACTCCCTTTCGGCTGCATGCAAAAATCGCATTGTATGAAATGACTACTTAAGTAGCATGCTTTTTTCTCATTGATTTTTGATGCACCTAAATGTGCAATTATATTTCAAGTAAAACACGAATAGAAATATTCATTATTTTGCTCGTTTGATAGAAAATTACGTCTTCTTCCAACCATAAAATCGAAAGAAGTATTTTCTCCGCTTTTAAACAACTTTTGCAATTCTCCAAAAATTTTAAAAGCGCTCTGCCGTCACACTTGCATCCAGGGTTTCCACACTACAAGCCATGTATTTTCCGCGTACGGAAAACCACACATTCCTCTACGGTAATAAACGAGGACCATATTGGGTTCATTAAATTCAGCCGTAGATTTAATCCATATTAATAACTTTACAAGCCCCTTGGTAAATGCAGAGACAGCCGTTTTATAAACGGCCATTTCACAGTATTAGAAAGTCCCACAATCAAGAACTTCTTTATAACCGAATTATGCCCCTACTCCGGGTGTAAAATTGGAAGAAGACGTATTTTTCTACCGAATTAGTAAAGGAAAGCAGATTATTATGCTTGTTTTTTATGAAATATAATTGAACTTTTACGGACATCGAAAATTAATGGCAAAAATTGTTTCTAATTTAGTAGTCATTTTTTACAGAGTGCTCTGTTTGCATAGAGCCGGAAAAGAGTTCATTCAACGGCTAAAATCCTGTGGTAACTGAATTTTGACAGAGGTGCGCTGCAGGATGATCATTCTGAAAACCCCACTTAATTAATCTTTTCGAAAAGTGGACGCATTTTGGAATTTCGGTTGACATCACATGAGATAGCCCAGCTAATGTACTACTGTAAATGAACTATCTAATGAAATACTAGGTAAATCTCCGCAGTGCGTTTTTTATTCTAATCAACATACGGAATAATTCAGGGATGTTTCAGATATGACAGGATGGCGGTTTTTGAGCAATCTTCTTTCCGGCCATCTACAGAAAGTACACTTTTTCTAGAGTGACTATCTGGGTTGTTTGAATTTTTCACATTTAGTTTCGATGCTCTGATAAATTCAAGTCGATTTTAAAGGAAATATTAGTCTTTTGTGTTTGTTTGTCGGAAAATCACGTTTACTGTAGATTGTATACTTGAACAAGTAGTGTATTTCTTTTTGAAAAAAATTCCTAGTTATGAGATTTCTAAGACCTGGGAATTTCCAAAAAACGAGAATGGCACTGGCACGTTAATCAATGTCGTTTATGAACTGGGCAACATGGCCATATCTATTTAAACATTTTGTGAATCTTCTACGACGTCTTTTTTATTGTGTATAGAGGTACGGTAGGTGGGCTAAATAAAGAAATGCCAACTGAAATTTCGAAATGCATTTTTGTTTCGAAAAGAATAATTAAGAAGGGTTGTAAAACTAATCAGGGTGTAGTATAATTACAGAAGACGTGTTAACTCATGAAATGTCAACCAACATTTTGAAATGCGTTCTCGTTTCGAAAAGATAAATTACGTAGTGCTGTTAAACTAATCATAATGCAGCATGAATCTAAAATGATTCAGTTAGCTCAGGGTGTCGGCTTTCGAAAGAACTTATTTTTGGCTGCGTGCAAGATCCATACTCTGCAATTTTCTCATTGATTTTCGATGCCCTTGAATATTCAATTATATATCATGGAAAACATGCATAAACATATTTATTATTTTACTTATTCGGTAGAAAATCACGTCTTCTTCCAATTTTTATATACAAAGGAAGAGTATAATTCGGTTTTAGAAAACTTTTCCCATTCCCGAATAATTTTGAGCCCGACCTGCTGTTACACTTGCATTCAGGGTTTCAAAACCACAAGCTGTATATTTTCCGTGCACGGAAATCAATGCATTTGTCTACGGTGTTGAGAGGAGATTATATGAGGGTCATAAAATTAAGCAGTGGATTTGAGCAATATTGTTAACTTTACAAGCCACATTCGTAACTGCAGATTCATGACGTTTCATGAACGGCCATTTAACGGTATTAAAAAATCTTACAATTAGAAAACATATTAAAACCGAATTATACTCTTCTTTTTAGTATGTAATTGAAAGAAGACGTGGTTTTCTACCGAATAAGTAAAAGAATAAATATGTATGTTTTCCATGAAATATAAGTAAATTTTCAAGGGCATCGAAAATCAATGAGAAAATTGCATACTACGTAAGAAGTCATTTTTTGCAGATTGTAGATCTTGCATGCAGCCAAAAATAAGTTCTTCCGAAAGCTGACACCCCAAGGTAACTGGATCACTATATATTTATGTTGAATCGTGATTAGTTTTACAACACTTCTTAATTTATCTTTTCGAAATGAGAGGGCATTTCGAAATTTTGGTTAACATTTCATGTGTTAGCACATCTACTGTATATAACAATTCAGTTACCTCAAGATGCCGGCTTTCAAAAGAACTTACTTTCGGCCGCACGCAAAGACTACACTCTGTAGAAAATGGCTATTTAAATAGCATGCATTTTTCTCATTGATTTTCAATGCCCCAAAAGGCCAACTATATTACATGAAGTACACAAACAAAATATCAATTCTTCCCCTCTTTCGTTTGCAAATTACTTCTTCTTCTATTTTTATACCCAAAAGGTGTGCATAACTCGGTTTTAAAAAGGTTTTATTTTGAGTATTTTTAAGTACTTTAAAATGGCCGTTCATAAAACGACGTGTCTCTGCATTTACCAATTTGGCTTGTAAAGTTAACAATATTGATCAAATCCAATGGTAAATTTTATGAATCCCATATGTGTACCTTTCAATTCCGAAGAGCAGTGTATGTTTTTTAGTGCGTTTAAAATACACGGCTTGTAGTTTGGAGACCTTGAATGCGAGTGTGACGGCAGCGCGGGTTCATAAATTTTCGGGAATCGGAAACGTTTTTGACAACCGAATAATACCCATCCTTGGACTATTAGATGTGAAGAAGACGTAATTTCCACCGAATTAACCGAAGGATGAATATTTTCATTTGTGTTTTCCATGAAATATTATTGGACTTTAAGGGGCATTGACGTCAATAGGAAAAAAAGATGCTAATTAAGTAGTCATTTTTTACAGAGTAGACTTTTTGTATGCAGCCGGAAGGGGATCGTTCGAAAGTCGGCATCTTGAGGTGACTGACATGTTCTAAAATTATGCTGCAGGCTGATTATTTTTACAACCCTATTTAATTAATCTTTTCGAAACGAAGACGCATTTCGGAATTTTAGTTGACATTTCATGAGTTAGCCCACCTACTGCATGTGATTCGCCATAGCCAAAAAATTACTGCTTGCTTTTTGAATATCCTTAATTCGGGTTTAGCGGGAGGCCAGGCTTAACTAAATACACTCGAATATACAAGGGCATTAAAATCAACGGGAGCATTCATTTTACTTAAATTGCCGCGTTTTGCCCAGTGCTGTTCAAACAGCAGGCCAATAGGAATCTCTTTCGACAGTCAGCATTCTAACGGCTGACGACGGCTCATAAGCCAGCAATGGCCATTCCAGTCTCCCTTTTCCTTGTCGGTAATGCCATTCAGTCTATATCATGCGCCGCTGTGCGGCTGCTGTTTGGATTCGAGAGAGAGAGAGCCCGCAAGGCACAACGAAACGAGTGAGCGCCACCCGCTGCCCCTTGCGCAGCATTTTTTACGACTAAAGTATGCGTTGGCACTTTTTATCCGCCTGATGAATGCTCTAACGGGCGGATCAGCAATAACGACCGCCAGACGGAACTGCAGCGTTCGGTCGAATGCAATGAAACACAGACCACCTCTAGCACAGGACGAATCAGCCGTTTGACTAAAAAACCGCCCCATCCACTGCGCTGTGTAGTGCATGGGTTAGCTAAACTACAGTGTGTGCGATACGACGTCTGCAATTCCACAGAGTTGACGCGTATGCAAGAACACGTAGGCGGTCTACTGCACCGTTTGGTGGATCAATTCCATAGTTTAAATGTATCTATAGGAATAGCCTAGCCATTCTCACAACATCCTCGGATGGCTATGTCGCTGTTGATGCTAAGCTGCTTAGTATTTGGAATACATTTTGGTAGGCGCCAGGTGAGGTAGGACTGATTTTTGTAGATTAAATATAGAGGGTTATTTCAGTTAAACGCTTGAGTCCTCCAACGTGAAGGATTTCAAAGCCAGGTTGCGGACTGAAACCCACAACTGCCCTTGCCGCCGACGGTGTAGAAGTACGTGTGCTTCCTTCATGCAGGATGGCTTCGTCCTTACTGAAACTGATGGACGTTGGGACTCTGAAGACGGACAACATCTACTCTTTCAAATCCAGTGGGGCCCATGTTGAGTTTATAGGCGCATGGTTTAATGTCTTTCTCACAGTTCTCACAGCAATTATTCGCCTCATGGACAAACTCCCACCGCTCAGCCGATACTTCGCGAATCCTACAGTCTTTTACTCTAGGATTAGCAATTAGTGAAGCGAAACAGTGAAATTTATCACAGTCTTGACTACGATCATCCCTACCTCTTCCTGTTGGATTGTAGACTAGCATGTTCGACAGTCCTACGCCGGCTGAAAGTGGATGACCACCTCGGTTGGCGAGAGCGAAACCCGATAGGAAGATCTGGGCGTCCGAGGATGCGCCGTTACCGTCTGCTTAATTTTCAAACGCATGACAAATTTCAGACTCCCGATTACGATGGCGACTCGAGCGCCGACACCGTCGGGAGGCCTTACGTCTCCTTACGTCAGTAAGTGTTAAACTTGCTTATGTATGTTTGCATCAGAGGACACCTCTGGGGCGAGCACAACCAACTGTAAAACATGCCTCACATGCGTCTAAGTCATACAATAACCGGCGGAAAGGTAAAAGGCAGCTGAAAGATTAGGTGCTTCAATATACCAAACAAAAATAAGAATTAAGGCGTTCAGGCAAGACATTTGAAGCTCACAACTGGGGTTCATAAAACTCTCAGCGACCAGCTTTCCAACGGTAATGCTTGGTAAAGGCGATGAATCATGTATTTTATTTAGTATTATACGTATGTAGTGCTAAAACACTGCAGTTACTTACCTTATTACACTAGTTTCTCCTTAGATCTTCCACAGGCGGGGGGAGAACCCAGCCATGCGGAACAGTCACGACAGCGCATTTAGATAGACGATCAAGGTGGAATTTTGTATCGTTTACTTGTTTTCTACTAATAAGCTGTGTTTTAAATGCGCTGTGTTACCATCACTCCACGACTACCAATAGAATGGTCTCGTGTGGGTGTGGGTAGTAGGAATATGAGGATAGATCGGATGGCAGGAATACAGTATAGGACAGGGGTCAGAAAATGGTAACCGGTGGAGCGTGTCTTTCGAGAATGGTGTTAATGAGGGTTATACGGGTGGGACCTCATAGAAGCGCACTAGAGCCGCCTTAAAAGGAGACTATGTCAAGAAGGCCCCGTGTCCGGCATAGCGGCATGGACCCACGGGGATGAAGCACAGTACCGCCTTTGATTTAGACTAAACAATAATGGCCAAAAGGAGGCATGGGGGAGCTTTCTATCTCATATTGCGGACATAAGGTGTCGGTCGTGTCGGTATGCTCTCTGTTGGCTATTTAGGAAAGACGACAATGTAGGCGGTAGGAGTATGCATCCCCCTCAACTGCCTTTTGCCAGAGAATTGTGGAGGTGCAGAACAATAAGTCCATGTGGACATTTGAATAACAGCGTCCTCAAGGCCGTTCTGTTCAAAGAACGTTATCCTGCGGGAGTTATAGGCAGCCGACTCGTATGTAGCGCACGAAAACGGGCGGCAGTAATCGATTTACCTACAGAATGGGAGTCAAGCTGCTTTCCCTGCTTCATGTCTTCATTTGGGGACCGCAAATTCATCTTCTGCATCCTCATCTGTACCATAAGCTGTAGTTGCGCCATCATCATCATCGTCGTCATCGGCGTCGTAGTGGTAGTCGTCATCACACCACCAACAGCAACAGTAGCAGTATAATAATGGCAGTCGTCATTGACGTTTTTAAGATAAGACAAAAGAGCTCCGACTATGATCTTCCGCAGCCTCCTGTACGACCTTTTAATTATTCCTTACAAACTCATTTTTATTCACTTTCGAAAGGGAACCGAAGACCGCTTTTAAAAGGTGTGACCTGCTAAGTGCAGAGGATTAGTCGGCCGCAAAATTCATCAGTACAATCTTTGGAAAATACAGATCTTTGAGACATGTGTTGAGGTGAAATGGCATTTTTCCGTTCTCACTCGGCAAAGTGGTCCGGATGATATGACGTATTCAGCAGAATATCTTTAGCGGAGCCCTGCTCTTAAAACAAAAGGGGCTAATGAAGTTTGATCGATGACAGAGGCAAATGGCAACTTAACCAGTAGTTGTCTGAAATTATGAAAACTGA
>CACRXP010000084.1:1313638-1353787 GCA_902702965.1 Spirometra erinaceieuropaei
GTTTGATCGATGACAGAGGCAAATGGCAACTTAACCAGTAGTTGTCTGAAATTATGAAAACTGACCTCTCCCGACTAGTGGTACTCTGTAATTATGAAAACTGACCTCTCCTTTTCAATTTTTTCTCTCTCCATCCTTTCTTTCTCCATCTCCCTGTATGCTTGCTCAATGCGTTGTAGTTGCCGCAGCCATGCATGACTTCCGTGGGTCCCCTCTTCATAGCTGGAAGTGTGACGGCAGACAAAAAAAATATTCTAGTTAAATATAAATGGACATCATTAGGGATTTAAGACAGCAATAGGAAAATATAAACGCGGAAGTGCAGTTGGTGTATAAGATTGCACACATATCATGTGCATACAGTGACTGACCGACCTCATGAAATGATGGTTGAATTTCTGAAATGTGTTTTCGACTAGGAAGGATTACTAAGGTGGGGTTGTAATACTGATTATTTTGCGGCAAACTGCTATGACATTTCGGACTTGGCAGGATGTCAGACTTTGAATACACTGCTTTACAAACCGCGCAATATAGAAAGCGTACTCGGAAAAAAATGAATACTTAAGTAGCATGCATTTTCCCATTGATTTTCGATGGTCATGCAAATTCAATTATATCTTATAGAAACCATAAACAAAAATATGCTTTCTTTCTGTCAATTAATAGAGAGTCATCTCATCTTTATATTTCATGTTCGAAGAAGTAGCATATTTAGGTTTTAAAAAGGGTTTTCTGATTGCCGTAAATCTGGACCATGATCAGTCGTTGAATTGACGCTTGGACTTTTCAGTCAACAAGGTACATGAGTTCCGCGACAAGAAAATTGCATATTCCTATATACCTTTAAGGAGATATAACATAGAGCCCATAAAATGTTGTAATGTAAGCGGGCGGCATTAATCGGTTTACCTACAGAATGGGAGTCAAGCTGCTTTCCCTGCTTCATGTCTTCATTTGGGGACCGCAAATTCATCTTCTGCATCCTCATCTGTACCATAAGCTGTAGTTGCGCCATCATCATCATCGTCGTCATCGGCGTCGTAGTGGTAGTCGTCATCACACCACCAACAGCAACAGTAGCAGTATAATAATGGCAGTCGTCATTGACGTTTTTAACATAAGACAAAAGAGCTCCGACTATGATCTTCCGCAGCCTCCTGTACGGCCTTTTAATTATTCCTTACAAACTCATTTTTATTCACTTTCGAAGGGAAACCGAAGACCGCTTTTAAAAGGTGTGACCTGCTAAGTGCAGAGGATTAGTCGGCCGCAAAATTCATCAGTACACTCTTTCAAAAATACAGATCTTTGAGACATGGGTTGAGGTGAAATGGCATTTTTCCGCTCTCACTCGGCAGAGTGGTCCGGATGATATGACGTATTCAGCAGAATATCTTTAGCGGAGCCCTGCTCTTAAAACAAAAGGGGCTAATGAAGTTTGATCGATGACAGAGGCAAATGGCAACTTAACCAGTAGTTGTCTGAAATTATGAAAACTGACCTCTCCCGACTAGTGGTACTCTGTAATTATGAAAACTGACCTCTCCTTTTCAATTTTTTCTCTCTCCATCCTTTCTTTCTCCATCTCCCTGTATGCTTGCTCAATGCGTTGTAGTTGCCGCAGCCATGCATGACTTCCGTGGGTCCCCTCTTCATAGCTGGAAGTGTGACGGCAGACAAAAAAAATATTCTAGTTAAATATAAATGGACATCATTAGGGATTTAAGACAGCAATAGGAAAATATAAACGCGGAAGTGCAGTTGGTGTATAAGATTGCACACATATCATGTGCATACAGTGACTGACCGACCTCATGAAATGATGGTTGAATTTCTGAAATGCGTTTTCGACTAGGAAGGATTACTAAGGTGGGATTGTAATACTGATTATTTTGCGGCAAACTGCTATGACATTTCGGACTTGGCAGGATGTCAGACTTTGAATACACTGCTTTACAAACCGCGCAATATAGAAAGCGTACTCGGAAAAAAATGAATACTTAAGTAGCATGCATTTTCCCATTGATTTTCGATGGTCATGCAAATTCAATTATATCTTATAGAAACCATAAACAAAAAATATGCTTTCTTTCTGTCAATTAATAGAGCGTCATCTCATCTTTATATTTCATGTTCAAAGAAGTAGCATATTAAGGTTTTAAAAAGGGTTTTGTGATTGCCGTAAATCTGGACCATGATCAGTCGTTGAATTGACGCTTGGACTTTTCAGTCAACAAGGTACATGAGTTCCGCGGAAAGAAAATAACATATTCCTATATACCTTTAAGGAGATATAACATAGAGCCCATAAAATGTTGTAATGTAAGCGGGGTATGTAGTGCATTTCATGAGGAGCAGCGATAAACGGACAGGTACGAAGCCATATGAAGTGACATTGCGCGGTCTTAAAAATCTCATTACTAGAAACCTTTTCAAAACCACATTATGCTATTTTAAGCATGTAATATAAAGATGACGTGATTCTCTATCGAACGACTGAAGAACGCCTATTTTTGTTCGGGTTTCCATAAAATATATTTGAATTTACATGACGTTCGAAAATCAATGGGAAAATGCATGCTACTTAAGTATTCATTTTTTTCCGAGTACGCTTTCTATATTGCGCGGTTTGTAAAGCAGTGTATTCAAAGGCTGACTTCCTGCAAAGTCCGAAATATCATAGCAGTTTGCCGCAAAATAATCAGTATTACAACCCCACCTTAGTACTCCTTCCTAATCGAAAAGGCATTTCAGAATTTCAACTAACATTTCATGAGATCGGTCACTCAGTGTATATGACGTGGAGCAGGTGATACTTTACGGGGAACTGTTCTCTCCATCACAAAGGCCATTTAAATGCAAACAGTGGGGGAGATAAGTGGCATCTGAGGAATCAGCTAGTCTGAAGTCATGGAAACTTACCTAGCCTCAGCGCTCTGCCCGCAATTATTTGATGTTAGCCCTTTCTGCTTGCCCGTCTTTCTCTCCTCGCCATTTTCATCCCGTGATCGTTCAGTCTGCTCTGGCTGCTCACGTTGCCACCCCTGACTTCCCCGGACCCAAACGACATCTCTGGAGCAACGGAAGTAGATGAAGTAAAATGTCAGAGCATGAATACTGAGGACATTATGTCTAGAAGTTGACAACTTAGTGCTGGAAATGTATGCGCCAAAGTGCAGGTAAAGTTCTAACTTCAACATATGCCAGGAAACGTAAGTACACCAGACTGATTCGCCATTCAGATTCAGATAATTTCAGTTAGAGTTCTTCCCTAGAAAACGAAGCCATGTGCTATATGAAGAGGGTTTGAGCATTTTTAAAGTGCCTTCCCCCAAACCAGCTGTTCGGCATCGCCGGGAGTTTGGCAATAGTGGAGGTTTAAGTCTGGACACACTGACGTCCAAAACAATGCTTTATGCTTGTGTAGCAATATCCGACAGCAGTAGCAAAAGTACATCCTTCACAGAAAAGCAACAAAACGGAAAATTTTTAAATTTGAAAGTCTGCGGTCGCAGTTAACAATGACGGGTACGCCCTCAAGGGCCCTCAAGGTGCTTATCAATCCTAAATGGTGGTTTTTTTGATTTAATAGGCAAACCCAGGTCTGAGAGTGCTGTAAACACCAATCTATCCATATTGTAAGACGAAACACGAGTGATAGGGTATCGCTTAAGCGCCTACATCTGCTGCAAGTCAGAAGCAGTTTCTTCAGTGCGCTCCAATCTGTTTGCAGCACTTGTCAAGCTTGTACAGATAGTCTCTGAAGATCGTCTGTGTGGGTTTAATAGACTGAGCTCGAACACAAAGACGAATTCATTGTATTCTGTCCAGAATTCAGGAAAACGTGATGTGCAATTTTAGTGCACATACCTGTTAACCACAGTCGACTTCGCCGGAGAGGCTGATGCTGATGCTGCTGCTGCTGCTGCGGCAACGGCCTGACTTGAGGGCGAACAGCATCCAGGCGCAGTTGACGGCGTCAGGCATGACGGCTGTGACGATGGCGTTGCGCTACTTACAAAAGTAAACAGGCAAATGTAAGAAAAGAAGGCAAACAGCCGTCCATCATAAAGTAATGAGTGTTTCCAACCAGCGCAGAGGTAAGTTGTCTGTCCAATACAACGAGGCGGGTCGGTGGCAACAGCAGAGCGCTGTAATAAATGCTCACAGGAGAACTTCTAATTATAATTCAGTATATATATATATAGGTAGACAGACGGAGCTGTCCAAATCCCTATTTACTGACATGCACGCAAGAATACGTGCATATGTTTACATAGAGAGATGAGTGCCTTACATGAGGCATTGTTGAGTGAATAGATGGCCAGCAAGTAAAATGCTGTCGTATCAAGGAATGATCTCCCGATCTCTCCCAGGACGCACTTGGCCGTCTTCGCTATCCCGACCCAGAGGGAGGATGGTTTGTGTATGAATATCGTCCACCCACCTAGGCACCTTTCTTCTCTACTGGCTACAGTTCGTGACGTCCAAAAAAACACTGATATACAAGTTTCATCATCCATTTGCATTTAAATGGCAGTCGAATGACCTGGCATTTGTATAAATTCAGGTTATGGAGCCATTTATCATAACATTGCTGCCCCCTATCCAGGGTATTTTGCAAATGCAGCGCACTCTCGGCTGTTCTCTTTGATTCCTCAAACCGTATTTTCTCGCAGTCCAGGCAATCAGCGCACTCATTCGGATGTATCAAAAGCAGAATGTGACCCAGACCCTCTCCTGTGTAACCACAACCTTAACAGATTCCATTTCTAGAAAGCGTCACCAATAGAAACGTGATGAGATCTGTCTTTGAGTGGGCTGTCAGTCACGCTCATTTGACACTGTTCGGACATCAGTCGTCTGTGTGTGTCGACGGCTTTGCTGATGGAGATGCAGCCCGCATCTACTGACAAGCTGACATTTAAAGATTTCTTCAATGTTTTCGTGGACACGAGCAGGCTAGTGAGACAGGACCGACAGTTTCCTAATTCTTGTCGATGCGCAAAAGCAGGCCGTTTACCCCAACACGCCTCGCCGGAGACTTCGTCGATTTTGCGACGAAACCATGAGGGTTTGCGTATTTTTAAGGTATCTTCCCCCGACACCAGGCGCTCGGCATCGTCGGGAGTTTGGCAATAGCGGAGGCTTAAGCCTGGACACATTGGCATCCAAAACAACGCTTTATAATTTATGCAAGTGTAGTAAAGTCCGGCGGCAGTAGCGAAAGAACGCTCTCTACAGAAAAGCTACTAGATAGGCAATTTTTTAATTTGAGAGTTTGCGTTTGCAGTTCGCAGTGACGCGCCCGCCCTGAAGAACTGATAATATTTCATTTGTCCTTATTAATCCTAAATGGTAGTTTTCTGGTTTAAAAGGCAAACCCAGGTCTGGGGGGAGTGCAGTAAACACCAATCTATCCATATTGTAGGACGAAATGCGACTGATGAGGTTTCGCTAACGCGTCTGCGTCCACCGCCTGCTGATGACGGCTGGCATGTCAGGGGCAGTAACTTCATCGCAGCGCTATTTGTTTGCAGCACTTGTTAAGTTTGTACAGGTAGTCTCTGAAGATCGTCTGTGTGGGTTAAATAGACTGAGCTCGAACACAAGGGCGAATTCATTGTATTCTGTCCAGAGGTCAGGATAATGTGACGTACATGAGGACCCCAACATGATCTCTACAATTTCAATTCACATACCTGTTAACCACAGTCGAGTTGGCCGGAGAGGCTGCTGCTGCTGCGGCAACGGCCTGACTCGAGGACGAACAGCATGCAGGTACAGTTGACGGCGTCATGCATGACGGCTGTGGCGATGGTGTTGCTCTACGTACAAAAGTAAACAGGGAAATGTAAGAAAAGTAGACAAACAGCCGTCCATCAAAAATTAACGATTGATGCCAACAAGTGCAGAGGTGCGTTGTCTGCTCACTACAACGAGGCGGGTCGGTGGCAACAGCAGAGTGCTGTAATACCCACAGGAGAACTTTTAAATTTGATTCAGTATATATATATATATATATATATATATGGAAGAGACGAAAGCCAATCGGGACGGAATGACGCAAATAGCGGCCGCTCACGGACGCGAACGATTATCGATTTTTTCCACGTGCACTGCCAGATGTTAACTGTTTTCGGCACATTTACTTTCAGTCTGCGTCTGACGACGACCTGGGCAACCGGCGTCGAAAATTCACGCAATAAAGTACCTTTTCCCAAAGAACGCCTTTTACCTTCAACTTATATTTCCTGGCATGCCTACCTTCCAATATATATATATATATAGTGGTAGGGGGCGCTCACCAATGGTTCATACGGAACTCACTCGTTCCGTATATATATATAGGGAGATAGACAGAGGCATAGAAAACCCTATTTACTGACATGCATGCAACGATACGTGTATATATTTACATAGAAAGATGGATGCATTATAACAGGCATTGTTGAGTGAATAGATGGCCCTAAATTAAAATGCTCTCATGTCAAGGAATGATCTCTTATATCTAAGGCTGAATGTGATCCAGACACTCTCCAGTGCAACCACATCTCGAACAGATTCCACTCCGAGAAAGCGTCACCAATACAAACACGCTGAGGTCTGCCTTTGAGAACATCGGCCAAGGCTTCCAATGGGCTTTCAGTCACGCTCATTTGACGCAGTTCAGACATCAGTCGTCTGTGTGTGTCGACGGATTTGCTGATGGAGATGCAGCCCGCATCTACTGACAAGCTGACTTTTATAGATTTCACCCGACTTTCGGTGAACACGAGCGGGCTAGTGAGACAGGAGCGACAGCTTCCTAATTCATGTCGATGCGCAAAAAGCAGGCTGTTCACCTCAACACGCCTCGCCACCTCCGTTTTTTCACCAGATTGCAACAAATGCTTCTACCACTTGCCGATCAAAGTCGTTTTGACGAGGTTCTCTCTGACTATTTATTCATGAGGCCTCTGTTAGCTAGCTTACAGTCAGAAGGCAGGACCTTCGCCTTTACCGAACTTCCGAAGATATTTTACTGTATACAGGCCAGTTTTTCTGCAAGTTCAGTCGCAAATCGTGCGTAAACGCTACTGAAATCTGTCGAATTTTTGGACTGTGACCGTGCTGTACTGTAACTTGGCTGTGCAGCCATGCTGATCGATCCTCTTATTATGTCAATTTACCGGTATACTTTTTCTTTCGAGGGCGGTCAGTCGGTATTAACTGTTAAGAGTATTTTCATTTTACTTATTTCCCGATAATCCTTTAAACAATGAATGTGATTCCAATTAAGTTAACTCTATTCGAATTTTTTGGTGTTCTGTTGACTATTTCTGACTCAAGTGTTGTCCATCCTCCGGTTGGCTTGGGACTCTCAGTCTACAAATAAGGATTTCACGGTAAGATCTTATTGTGCAGCCATACATACGCAACATAATAATGTTGACCTACTAATTTGCTTTGAGTAGGCTAACCTACGTTAACTTGGTGTTTGTCGTCTCCTTCAGACATTCAAGTTGTCTGAACTATGGCCTGGGGGTTTAGTGTTAGAAGCTAGGTTATGGTGGTGCGGGGCTAGGGTTAGCGGCATGGATTAGGGTTAGGGGTTAGCGGTTAGCGTTAGGTGTTAGTGGCTAGGGTTAGGAGTTATTGTTTAGGGTAACGAGTTATGATCAGTTTTAGGGCTACGGTCACGGTTTGGGTTACAGTGAGGGCAATCCTGACCCCGACCCTATCTCTTGGCCTAACCCTCACACTATCCCAAACCAGAAGACTAACCATGCCGAAAGTAGTGAAAATACGATTTTCAGGTGGTAAATCAAAAGAAAGGAAGGCTTTTGAGTTCTCTTCGGCTTTCTGTTGACTATCTCTGACTCAAATATCGTCCGTTTTCTCCTCAAACTATTATGACACCAGAAGACAAAGATACGATCACTGGAACAAGATATTTATTGGTCTGACATTTCGGATCTTCATTCGAATCCATCATCAGAGACATTCGCATACACCCATTTCACCTTTTCTTACATTCAAAGACATTTTTGAAAATGAGGCATCTCGCAAACATCTCCTACTGTCTTTTTTAATTTTAGAGATTTCTTTTCATTTCCTACGTCACTTACGCGGTCTGGGAGACGCACGATCTCCTTTTAAGTAGGCGTCAGTCCTCTAACAAGTACCGAGTTCAGTCCTTAAATAAGCAACTTGCGGCATTGTCGTCGGGCATATGTGCAGTGTTCCAGACTATCTTAATCAGTAGCTTTCTTTTTTACTTTGGAATAACCCGCTTTCCACACATTTCCCTTCTAGGCTTTTCTATTTTCGGGAACATAGAAGGGACTGTGCTCCAAAGCTATAATGCAATTATCACTTCGGGCGACGGACGCGTGAAGGCTCAATCCAGGGATACAGTTGTCCAAGTAGCTTGACAGCCGTCCATTTCGGTGTCTTGTGTGCATAATAATGTGTTCAGTAAGGCATCCCCAAAGTAGTTTCTGTTCGAATGAGACTTCCGATCAGCATCGATGTCCGGAGAGTCAAAGTCTCCACGTGTATTGCCTGTTTACCTCGGCAGATTTGTTCTACCTCAGTGATAAGGGCAGCTGTATTTCAACGCTGGACCTATCACGAGTGCTACTGCTTGTCTGCAATAGGTCGTTCGTGTCCTTTTTATTGTCCCGGGGGTCTACATACCAGGGCAATATGGAGATCCGGTTGGTTTGGTACTCTGAGTATACAATTGAGGATTTCGCAACTAGGGTTCAATTTTTGTAAGTATCCCTCCGTGAGATAGTCAATGCCAGCCCGTATGAACATCGCGATTCCTCTCAACCCTAAGTCCATTTCGATCCATGCCGATAGGTAGAATTGCGTCCAGCCTGGCTTTGGTGTCTGATATATGCTCACTTAACAATGATTTTGCGCGGGGTACAGGGTCTACCAGATGACTACCAAACTCACATAATAATAGGTGTTGCAGCAGACTTTGAATAATTTATTTCGACCGCACTGATAAGAACACGGCGACCTCGGCGAGATTAAAAACTCACGACAGCAAGTCATAGATATGAGTGCATCAAAGAACGGAGAGCTCAAAGAGCTAAGAGGTCCCGCCGACAGTCGTTAGCTTAAACGCATTTGGGTGATATTACCCGTTCGGCCTACTGCAATACATGGAATCCACCAAATCTGATACAGTAATCTGACTACCCATGAAAGATTTCGCAAACAACCAATTCAGAATCTACCAGATGACTTCAAGACTCATGTAACTAGAACGCTGACTGTACTCAGACCTTATTTTTAGTCGACACTATCCTACAACGAAAATGCAATACGGTCAAACGATTTGCTGGTCGGATTATAGATGACGTTGCCCATCCCTTGCATTCCGATCTTATTTCTGCGAAGTCTTCCTGCCCGATGCGCCGCAGCTTCCGACTTATATCTTGTCGCACATCGGCTTTTCAAACTTCTGTATTGCCATTTCTTGCGCGATATCTTACGTGTGAGGAATTAGAAATACAGGAGCTAAGACTTGAACTGTCCCCATAGTAATCGTCCCATTTGCGTTAAACGTTTTGACTCTTGAGTAATATATTAGCTTATTTACTACCCATAGTGAATTGAGCCATTTTTTGCTGAAACCTTTGGATTTTTGATTTTTAAATAAAGCGAAATCTTCTCTCTCTCTTATACTTACAGTATCAGGTCTGATACCCATTAAATCGATCGGATGTTTCATAAATGCTCTAAGATTATAAGTCAGAATCTGCCAAAAAACCTACAAATGCAAATTTAGCTAAGATAAAATACGTGAGAGCTCGTGGAGAAGTGTGATTTATAGCTCGGCGGTGCGGCGCCTTCACAACTTTTCATAGTTGGAGAATATGGTGATTTCCAAGTGCTTACATTTCTTAGCCTAGGGTAAACATTCATGTAAAATATACATGGAAAATATACATCTTGTAGTTTCGAAACCCTGGATGTAAATGTAATGGCAGGTCAGTTCTAAAATTAGTCGGGAACTGAAAAGGTTTTCTAAAACCGAATTACACTCATTAAAATTTAAAAAAGACGCAATTTTCTACCAATTGACTAGAACAATGAATATTTTCAAGCGTGTTTTCTATGAAACAAAATGCAATTTTTAGAGGGCATCGGAAATCAATGAGAAACATTCATGCTCCTTAAGGGGTCATTTTCTACACAGCGTAGTTTTTGTAGGCGGCCGGAAAGAAGATTCTTCGAAAGCAGACATTTTGAAGTAAATGAATTATTATAGGATAATGCAGTACCGTGATTACTTTCACAACCCTACTTAAGCAATCTTTTCGAGTCTTAAACGCAATTTATAATTTCAATTAACATTTCCTGAGTTTGCACATCCACTGTACAACTGGATTCACATCCAATGGACAATTTTATGAGTGTTAAATAACCCTTTAAATAGCAAAGATAAATTGTTGACATCTCTTTGACATAATGTATGCAGAATGTAGTTTATAAACCCTGAACGAAAGTGTGCCGGCAGGTGCGGCAAAACATAAGTTAGAAATTGTGGAAAGCCGCTTTCTATTCAAGTAGAAAACATGTTAAATACGTGTTTTGCTACCAAATAAATACAAAGAAGGATAATTTTATGAAGGTCTTCTAATAAATATAATTAAATTGATGTGGGCATAGAAAAGCAATTCAGGTTTAAATTTGACCAAAAACAGGCTCATTCAATAGCTGACATTCTTTTGTAATTGAATTATCTTGTGATTAGACTTTACGACAGTCAATTCCACGACCCCACTTGAGTTATCCTTTTTAATAAAATATACATTTCGCAGTGTCTGGCAGCACTTTACTTTGAAGAATCGCATTCGGACAAATAACAACTTTTGAAGAGTATCAGTATGAAAAATGGCACCTACGGAGTATTCGACGAGCATCTGTTCTCAGTTTTTGATTGCCCCGTTTCTGGAAAGCTGACAGAGTCGCATGTAACTAGGTGAAAGTCCCGGAGTTGTAGATGAATCTGCATCGTAAAAAATATGACAGCAGTATACTTGTCAAACAAGATATATGCCACTGCCTGTCATTCATATCTATCAGTGTTACGGCAAAACTCGGAGGAGCAAATGACAGTGTTGTGTTTCCAGAGTCCTTCGTCTGTAAATGCCCTTCATGGTTCTTATACAATCAGGCTCTTTTAATATGTATATATAGTGAATAACTGATGTGGTGTGCATTCCGAGGTGATATAATGAGAAAGTGAAGGCTCTTCGGAATATTGAGTTGTACTCGTAAATTTTCAAGTCGGTGACACCGACCCGTCGTCAGACGAAATGAACAGAGGGAAAGTGAAGTCGGCAGACTAGGTCGGCTGGCGCGACAGGACAGACAACGACAAACAGACAGCTGGTGGGTGAGAGGGGTGGGCACCTAGTTGTGGTACGCCGTGGGGCAGGGGAAGGGAAGGAAGAACCGTTAGGGCTCTCAGTGTTGGAGGCGGTATATATAGTGCATATTTCATGCAAAATTAACTCGCAAGCGATTAAAAACCTTTCTGTCAGCATTGGTGGAGGTTTTCATGGCCTACTTTTACTACCCTGACGAGGGCACACTTAATTGACGTCCACTTGCATGCTCACAATGAAGCCCATGATGTGCAGCACCACTAATATTATTGCACACCTAAGTAATAACAACAGGATGCAAGTGGTGTAACGTATTTGCATTTGTGGAACAAATTACTAAACAACTGTTTAGTGGCCAGCTGTTTAGTAATTCATTTTACTCTGCTTACTTGAAATTATTTATTCATTTACACTCATTACCTGAATACACACTAAGCAGAATGTAGGGAGTCAATTTTCCCTGACCTGGAAAGGTTCTTCGTAAAAGTAAATAAGTAAAGCCGGCAGGTCTAGGCACCAGCCATTTTTCGCTATAACATTTTGCTGAAATAATATTAAAACCCAAAGTAGTATTGATTTCTTGTCCTCTCTATGCGTAAAGCGTTATGTACGAACCCGCACGAATGCGCTTTTCAAAGGCGTTTCGTACTTCCCTCAAATGTATTGAATATGTTAGATGAAAGTTATCTATAAATATTGCTGGAGAAATTTTTGATCTGACTGGAAAGAGTAGTTATAGCTACGTACATGCTGTGACATTTCAAATTCCCGATGCACATTTTGATACCTTCAAACGTGGGCTAAGAAATTCAAAACTTTAATTACAACAATACTTAGCAGTTTAAACGATTCAAAAGACATGCCTCATCGGACAGATTTAAAAACAGGCCTGCTGATATTTAGCTCACCGTTTCAAATCTATGAGACACGCTCGAGTTGCTAATTCCGTTTGCCTCGCAGGTGTGTACCGACTTCCGAAGTTTGTTCGCTTCCTCTAAAAGTGTACTTGCGGACACCTTGAATTCATTCTGGCGGGCGGAGTTCTAAAAAGAGAGTTGATCTGCAAGCACTGCAGGAGAAGGAGGAGGACGGAGAAATGAAGATGAACTAAATAAACTGGCCGCGAAGTCTGCATACAGCGCATGACGACTTCCAAGAAGCCAACTGCCGAGGCAAATACCCTGGATAAGTTAAGGTGGAACAGAGTCCAATGTACAATGAGTGACCGATCTCACGAAATATTGGCTGAAATTCTGAAAAGCATTTCCGACTAGGGAGGATTACTTAGGCGCGGTTGCGAAAATGATTATCTTGCGGCATAATCCTATAATATTTCAGACTTGGTCGGATGTCGGCTTTTCAATACACTGCTTTTCAATCTCCTGTATGATACGTACTTGGCAAAAAATGACTACTTAATTAGCATGCATTTTCCCATTGATTTTTGATGGTCTTGCAAATTCCAATATATTTTATAGAAAGCACGAACGAAAATGCGTTTTCTTTCAATCGTTTTATGTTCGAAGAAGTGGCATCATTAAGTTTTAATATGTTTTTTATTGTGATTTTTAAGACCGCGCAATGTGCATTCAAACAGCATCGTTTACCACAGCTCCTCATGGAATGTACAACATAGTCCGCGCCTATTGCGAAATTTAAATGACTCTATCTGATATATTTTTTGAGGCATAGAAGAATATTCGATTTTTTACGCGGAACGCATGCACCTTGTAGACTGAAATCACCAAGCAATAATGCAACGACTGATCTGGCTTCAAATTATTCGGCAAATAGAAAACGTTTTTACGATCGAATTATACTCCTTTTTGAGTATAAAATAAAAAGATGACGTGATTCTCTATCGAATGGCTGAAAGAAAGCATATTTTGTTCGGGGTTTCTATCAAATATGTTTGAATTTGTAAGACCATCGAAACACAATGGGAAAATGCATGCTTACTACGTAGTCATCTGTTACCGAGTAGGTTTACTACGGGAGTTTGAAAAGCAGTTTATTCAAAAGCCGACATCCTGCCAAGTTCGAAATATCATAGGATTATGCCGCAAGATAATCAGTACTACAACTTCACCTAAGTAATCCTTCCAAATCAAAAACGCCTTTTTAGAGTTTCAGCCAACATTCCATGAGATCGGTCACTCACCGTATGCGCACCAACTAATTTCTGCACGCGGCCCTGAATTATACATTCAAGCTGGTTACCGAAAGCCTTTGCAAAATGGCATTTCGGCGATCATGCGCCTAAGACGAACACTTCCTTCCGCCAGTTCTGCTCTCAAATGCGCACGACAATTTCCTGGTCCAGAGCATAATTAGCGCAAATTCAAAACAGTTGTTGCTTGTAGCTTCGAAATTCGCCAGTACTCTTGAAATGACTTACAACATTCACTACAAATATTTGTCATGTTAACCTGGTGTCTATCAACAAGCTTCAGGAAGCATCTTATAGGAAGTGAACGTTACATGTTATGTTTTAGAACACTACATTAGGGTTTCCTTTCGTGGATTGGAAAATAACGCCGGATTGAAACAAAGTAGGCATTTGATTTCGGGACAATGGTCTTAGCATTCTAGCAGGTGGACGTCACTCTCGCGGCGTCGGACGTACAAGAATCCAGCTGTCAATTTTCTTTCACTATTCTGTGCAGAACAACCTCCCTTCCTAACTGGCGTCCCGCTCATTCCATTCTACTCGGAACCAAGCCAGAGGGTCGACGTGGCGATGGTCTCACCATGGCTTTACCTATTGCGACAGCCCAATTCCTTCCCCTGGACAATGAACTCGCGGGCAATGTCCAAGACCTATTTGAACTTACATTACTCCATCTTATGCCCCTTGCCTTCAGAATTAGGGCGGATTTTCTTTCTTTCAAATCCGTACAGTCCTGTCTCAGTTTCACCAACAGTGTCTGCTCCTGGGCAGAAGTCGAGGTGAAGTGAGCGTTTGCCGTTTCGAAGGCGTGGACAGCATGACAGTAGAGCTGATCAGTCGCGGAGGTTATCTCTCTGATGAGCCTCTTTTTGCAAGGGTTCCGACCGCAATTTGGTTTTGCAAGGCTGGTTTTCAGAGCAATAAGCTCGGCCCGTTTTGATCGTAAAGTCTCAAGTTTCCTCGCCAACTGAGCAACCACCTAAATATAAAAACAATCTCGGGCGTAGAGAAAATTTGATTGAAAACACTATAATAAACTGAGACGGCAAGAGAAGTGTCTGACAAAAGGTATGATTTAATGAGTGAACGGAAATCTTACCCTCTGTCTTTACTAATAAACTGATATTAATTAATATAATTTTCTCCTCAAATCGTTAAAAAGTCAAATGAAAGGAAAATGAATTCACTTTGACCCAACTTTGAAAATCCCGGTGCGTCGGCGAGATTCGAACCCACAACAGCCTCGTTCGGTGTGACATCAAAGTTCAGGTGGCTAGAGCGCTGGCTGAACTAAAGCCTCCACTCGCTGTCGTGGGATCCAATCCCACCGAGGCACCGAGTTTTCCATAATTGGGTCAAAGTAAATTATGTGGAATCAGCCATAACACCTATAAAAATGAACTCATTGGAGATAGATGCGATTAGATCGTTGTTAGATGCCAGGAATGAGGAGGTGGACAGCCAAGTCCCTGTTGTACGGGAATGGTGGGAAAAAGGGTTATATGATTGGGGTAAATGGAAGGGCTGGTAGAGGAATGCTGGAGTTACTGGGTAAAAATAAAGTTACCAGGAAAAGTGCTGGGAAATAAAACGTAGGCGGAATAATGGCAGAAATTAGAACCCTACGATTAATACTAAACTCCAACCGTGAACGCAACCGTAAAGCATAACAATAAGCCTCAAAACCTAAACGTAATCAAAATCCTAATACCCAACGCTCACCCAAAACCTAGCCATAACCCCAACCCTAACCTTGACCTTAACCCTAACCTTAAGCCTAACCCTAACCCCAACCGTAACCCTAACACTAAAATCTGACCCTTAAACGCAAACCCTAATCCTAAAACTTAACCTACGCCTAACCCTTACCCTCACTGAACCCAACAGCCTGACCGAAACGGGCGACCTGCCTAACTCAGTAAGAGCACACCTACTGATAACAAATACTTACGTCGACAGTATCACCGTATAGTGTCTGGCTACTAACTGCGATCTTACCGGAGATACCATACACAGTGGCCGAAACATCAAGCAAACTCCTTCTGGACATTTAGCTACTACGTACCCTTGAAGCGTTAATGATATATGCGTCTGTATATAGACAGGAAGATATTGTAGATAAAGACAATGGAGACAGATACATACATTTCGGGCTCGTTATCTGTCATCAGTCAAACACACCCAACCCCAGGTTTTGCAAAGCATGAGGTTTTAATTTTCGTTCTGTTGATTAGAAGTCTAACCCCATAGCCAATAAGCCACTGGCATGATGTCCTGTCGGTTACGACCGAACATCAATATATGTACATATATTCATACGCATTTGTATACTGTAAAACGCTTATCCCAGAAAATTAGAATGAAAAGAACTAAAACTTTTTAGTAAAGATATAACTTTTATAACGTGAAATTGCGCGGTTGGTCGCCCAGCTCGTCGTCAGAGTATGGGTGAAGTTTAAAAACGACTAACTAACTAAAGACGTTTAGCAAACACTTCTACGACTGGTCGACGTTTGCGCCAATGCGCGTCAAGTGCGTTCAGCTATTACTTCGGGGTTGGCCGTGCGCATTTGAATTTTTCCTTGAGGATTTAATATGCGGCAACTAAAGCGATATGCCGATTTATACCTGTTTGCCTCACCTGAGAGCCCTGCTTCCAGGAATCTACTTTCATGTCTCGCGTCGAAAAACTGATGGATCGCTTCACACATGAGTTTATCGCAATTAGGCATACTGGGAGTAAATGGCATGTCTCTAAATAAGACGGAGTTCTGCTTTTGCTTTTTGGAAAGAGTCGGAATGCACTGCTCTGATGAAGAAAGCTATTAAGCAGAACTTAATTACGCGTTCAGACTACTTCATCCAAACAGACACACAAGCGTCCTTCCACTATGAAGCATAAAGCATCAACAACTCAAAGGCTGACGAATTTCCAACACTTCAGCAGCCAAGGAATCACAATCGCTAACCTGACAGACTCTTCTGTACGTGAAAAATTAATTTGAATCCGTCGAAAGGCACCTGATAAAAAACACTAGATACAGGCAGTACACCAACCGACAACTGCCTTACGCACAGCCTGTACAGCCGAAGGATGGAGTTGGCCATTTCAGTGGAAAAGGTGTTGCTTACAAAATCCCCTGTATCCGTCTCGATGAAGCCCATTGTGACCAAAATGGGGAATCCGTCTCAGTCCATTTACATGAACATTAGTTGATAGTGAGTAGACGACACCGCCTATCCCAGGTGTCCATGCAAAACTAGATGCTGGGCACCAATTTGTGTGGGAAAACACTCGCCTTGATTGCGCCTGCGAATAATGCTGTCAGATGAGGCATCCATAAGTCGGCATATCGCTTTAGACGCCAAATACAGTATCTTTAAGGAAAACTGCAAATGGACACGGGAAATCCCTAGAAGATGAAGAAACGCACTTGACGTGTATTGGTGCAGACATCGACCAATCGAAAAATACTTTCTCTGACATGGTTAATCAGTTAATTGTTTCTTTACACGACCCGTTCTCTGACGATGAGCTGCGGAAGCCGGTGTCAAAAATTAGTTCAAGGAAGTTAACTTCTTCATACGTTTATACCCGAACAGGCGCAAGTCAGTCAATTAGCTCTCCTAGGAAACGAGATCCGTGTACATTAAATATGTAAGAAAACGCGGAAATAATGACACGGAGTGCGTGTATTCCGGTATGAATGAGGGCCCGATTGTTAAGGCATTGCTGAACCTTGGCTTGATCCATCTAAAAAACTCGGTAAATTGGCTATTAGCATAATGTGCATCAACATTTTTGCGCTTCAGGTGTCAAATAGTAGTTACGGTTACGATCGAAGTAATGAAGCTAGAATAAATCCGATAGAGTGCTGTATTAACCTACCTACACAACGATTATTATCAAAATAATTACGTTTTCGTACAAATCGTCAGAACGAACAGTAATCACCTCGCGTTTTTGCGATGTAACGGAATCTGTAGAGCTCCCGTTGAGGTCGATGTGAGTCCGATTATATCCTGTAGACAACGTGCTCTGCTTACATCTTCCCACCTACATTCGATAGAAAATTGCGAATTTTATGGTGTTTTAAAACAATTCACATATATAAATGTTTACATATACAAATTCGGACAGAGTGTTTATTTTTGTACGCCTGACTAACCTCGTACTGGTGGAAGGAAGCACACACTGAGCAAATTGCTTGTGAGCAGTGTTCACAGAGCTTCAGGGTCGGACTCAACTCCTTGCATGCTTGACAGACTGGAGAAGACGCGGGCGAATGTAATTGCTCAGAGGGTCTCGGCAACTGGGCGGTAACACGAGCGTCCGTGGGACAGAGTGGACATCTGATCAATTTTTCAACAGAATTCGCGGGTCGGAGTCAGGGGGTAAGGCAGACGTTGCAACCTGTTAGTTCTTATATCCGCAATGCAAACGTTAATTGTATCTCAAATTTGAATGAAAATGATGTTCGCGCAATCGAAAAATAAAATCGCTGTGATTTACGCTGTATAAAGTAAGTTTCAGGGGACAGATGTGATCCCCATGACATACTTTGTCACTGCACTGCAGTAATTTACTTCAGGGGGAATTTTAGCCGCCAAACAGTGACTATGTTTGTGATTCACCAAAATACATTCTCCGAATACAAAAGCCGGTTCTTCATAGTAGCACTATCCACCAAATCTTTTACTGATATGGCGTGTGCGGTTTTCTCTGAACCCCTACTGGCTATTTAACAAGTTTTATCATATCGGCTGATAATTGCATGATTTTGTAATACTCTTATGAACAAAAATACTTACTTCAAGTCTGCATCGGATTATGGTTTTTGTATTTCTTTGGAAGGTGAAGGTGGTCCTTTAATTCCCAAATCAATTTAAATATACCTGACAACTAGACAAGTACTACAACTTTTAAAGGCGATGGGCTTATACCTATGATACACCGGGTAATAGAAGTACCTAAAGTGGCAATAGTAGTAAGCGTGATAGTGGCGGGGTTAACAGCAGAATTTTTCAACTCCGACAACAAAGTTGCTTGCTAAAAACCTTGAGACCTGTTTCGCAAACTTGTGTCGCCAACTGATGCGGCTGCGTGGGATCCGCCTCAGAGGCGGATCCACGGTGGTTTCTAGGATACCCATTTTTGATCTTATATTGACTGTTGGCTTTTTAATTTCCACGATCAGCCAGAACTCTCCAAACCCCGCCTAATGAGACAATTTTATTTGTCAAAATGTCATGGTGTTGATTTCAGTGCTCAATTTTGTTTACATTTACTTCACTACTGCTAAATACGATGCATGAAAAGGCAGTGAATGCGTTGCTTGCTGTTTTTTCGCAATTTATTTGCCTTTTTCGCCGTCGTTTCACTATCGGTCTTATGCACTGGGCTTATAACAATCACCCTCAACTATTTGAAATTTAACTTCTTATCACGCAGAAATGTATCGCTTGATTGACGTCTTAAAGAGATGCCACCAGTTATGATTCAAGTTTGAATTAATGCAATTATTTAGGGTAAGTGCTGGGGAACAAAGAAATTCGGGCTCAGTTTGAAAATTGCCTGGAACCTTTTAGCTGAAATCTATCAGCGAATGTGGAGAAATCGCGATGTGTTCGCAGACTGCTAAGAACCAGTCTACTGTATGCAAATGCTGAGTGTTTACCGACGAGTAGCACAGTAGGTGAGCTAACTCATTAATTGTCAACCGAAATTCCGAAATGCGTTTTCGTTTCGAAAAGATTAATTAAGTAATGTTATTAAACTAATAGACTAGCAGAAAAAATCTATGATAATTCAGTTACCTCGGGATACTGGCCTTCCAACGAGATTTTTTCGTCTGCATGCAAAAAATATATTCTGCAAAAAATGACTACTTATGGAGCATGCATTTTTTCGTTGATATTCGGTGCTCTTACAAACTCCATTATATTTCATGGAAAGCATGAGTAAAAATATCCATTCTTTTGCTCATTTCGAAGAAAATCACGTCTTATTCCAACTTGATACTCAGTTGAAGGATATAATTCCGTTTTAAAAAAACTTTTAATTGTGAGATTTTTAAGTACGGTGAAGTGGCCGTTAATAAAACATCATGTCTCTGCATCTACCAAAGGAGATTGTAAAGTTTACAATATGGCTTAAATCCACCGCTAAGTTTTATGAACCCCTATAATGTCCCCCTAATACGGCGGAGAAATGTATGGTTTTCCATACGCGGAAAATATGCGGCTTATAGTTTGGAAACCCTGAATGCAAGTGTAGCAGCAGATAGGGTACAAAGTTATTCAAGAACTAGAACAGTTTTTAAACACCGAACTATTCCCTTCCCTCTGGTATAAAATAAGACCACGACAGGATTATCTACGGAATGAGCAAAAGAATGAATATTTTTACTCATGTTTTCCACAAAATACAAATGAGTTTGCAAGAGCATAGAAAATCAATGAGAAAAGTGCATGCTATTTAAGTAGTCATTTTTTGCAGAATATAGTTTTTGCATGCAGTCGAAAAAGGGTTCGTTCGAAAGCTAGCAGCTCGAGGTAAGTGAATTACTACAGAGTTATTCTGCATAATTTTTAGTTTTACAACACTACGTAATTAATCTTTTCTAGACGAAAACGCATTTCGGAATTTCAGTTGACATTTTATGCGTTAGCTCACCGACTGTATCTAGCCCCAGGGCTTGTGAGCGTCAGTTATGTTATGATCAGTAAAACGTGGCCCTCGCATCCTGTTATGCGCTGGCAGTTCTCCGGCACCTGGTTCTCCGGCGTAGATGCACTTGCATTGCCGCCCAGTCATCCGCGTCTTTTTTTCGTTGTTGCTGTTGGTCAAAATCCTGGTCAATTGTTTTTGTAGATCAGGATGTGTGAAAATTAAACGTCAAGTTGAGGGTCCGGCCATGTGCCAGCCAACTGCGCCCTACCCCACCTCCAGTCTTCTTGACTCTGTCTTCAGACCGGGTCCAGGTGGGGGGAGGAGGAGGAGGAGAAGGAGGAGGAGGAGGAGGAGGAGGAGGAGAGAGTGCGGCAAATGTCGTGCAAGTCTTATATCACTATAAACGAAGTCATAAGTAAGTCACCGCGCCTGCTATCACAGCCTGCTGTGGAGCACACGGTGGACATCGTCGGATGCGACAGTCGAACTATCATAAGTAGGATGCCAGCCTTATATCACGAATTCACAAAGAACTAGATCGCATCGGTTTGGCAAGGATTTTCTTAGCAGTGCTGTCTTGATCGCTAATGCCGCTCACGTTCCGGCAAGGGAAACCGAGTCTCTTGGTCAGCGTATTTGACAGAAAAGGCTTTTAAACGTCATGGTCGCTGAATCGCACATTACGTGGAAGAAGCCGAACGAATGACGCGTCCTATATGGAAAAAATCTATTGGCTGCATTAGACCAAAAAAACAAGCATACCGTAGGAGGGCCCAGGTAGCGCAGTCAGCAGAACTGACTCCATATGACCTCGAAAGGTTTGGCGGTCCTACTTCGACCTAGGACTGCCAACTTTGGGTTTTGCCGGTCTCACACCGCTGCATGGTGAATTGGCGTTTAGTATTTTGCAAAGCACGCCAGTGGAACCACACCCAATGTCAGTCTCCACTCAACTGTCGCACTAAGAATGGCAGTGCATGCGAGACACACAGTGCGTGACCTAACTGATGAAAATCAATGATAGAAACTGAGGTGATCATTTTTAGGCATTTTAATCATTGCGCGTTTTGCTTACCCGCCCAGCTCCCTCGAATAAATGTCATTTTCTCTTGCAGAAAATGCGCCTGAGCCCATTATTCGGACAAAATGTTCATAAATTTGAGCGAAAATGGATGTTTTGATCTAATCGGGCACTGCCTCCTACTAATACCTGTCGTAGACTTCGGCTGCTTATTTAAGCGTGTCTTTCTTTGAGAGGTGAGTAATTTATTCTCGAAGGTTTTTCTAAACGGAGATTGACCCGCTTGTAAATTGACTTTTGTTTAATGCTAACCGCGAGGGTCAGATTGCTAACCTACATGTTGTTTTTTATACAACTGGCCGTTTTATCGATTTTAAAAAGTCAGCTCAGCAGATCTGTGTCATTTCGTCCCCTAAAGTGCTGTAATAACGCGTACAGGCGATCGTTCGCTTAAATGGGCCGAAACTGTTTTGCCATTTTAAAGACATTATGCGGTCACAACAAAATAACTACCACTGAATAGTCATTTTCAGTTTTAAACATAAAAACCCTACTTTTGCCATCTAGTTGCTGCATATATGTAACTTAGAAATACAGCGGGAAAAAAGTTAGCAGTTTTGACACAATATCAATATTTATATCGCTATTTTAGATTAATTTCATATTTGTAGATCAAAGTTTAAAAGAAAGCAAAAGTAACGAAAGTGGACGCAGTAAAATAAGAAGGCTTTTTCTTGTGTTTGCCGAGGCAAAATGAAAGTGTTTTTTGACGGCGTAAAAAGCAGCTAAGAGTGTTAATTTTGTCTCGGTTTCACAGGTAACCATGCAAGATACGCGGTCATCCGTCAACAGCATGCGGTATTGTAACAATCCTTAAAAGGCAACTGATTAGAAAAAGTTTTCTTATTAGTCGAACGCATATTTGTTGTTGACCTTTTTTATGGTGTTTATATTCGACAACGAGGTCTCATCTTGAGCGAGTCTTCACATGTGACCCAAACTATCATCTACATGCAAAAGAACGCCCAAACACTTACTAATTCGCCAAATGCCTTCAAGAAGCATCCTATTTTGAAGGCTTTAATAAATGCATAAAGCGGAATCCGCCTTTATGTGCAATCGATTGGAAACACTTTTATTCATGAAGTATTCAGCGATACTTCATGGCCGGTCTGAAACACGACGTGATCCAGGGCAATGGAAAAGTGCAACTTCCTTTAACGAAGGCAGAGTTCTCTCTATATGCATAAAGTTATGTTTACACTTATGCCTAACAATTTTGTTTAAATTATTTTTGATTTCTGGCCGGCGGTTTTATGAAAACGCTTATTTGCATGGCGTCAATATTGGCCAGATCAGGCAAAATCCATTTTGTGTTTTTAAACCGCATCTCAATCAATGCAAAAGCGGAGTAAATACAACGAATTCTTGGGAAACCGCTTTGGAATCTGTACTCTGAATGTTGACTGTTATTAAACCGCTATACCTAACACTGCACTAATTTTTTTTAACAATGTGCATGTAAACTGCACCAAAAGATTACTGTTAAACGTGTGTTCCCTGCTGAGGTGCGTGTGAAGTTCAGGCATTTTCGCAAGCGAATCCGCCATCGTAAGTACCTGCTGTGCTGGGACACCTTGACTGGGGTGAAAAACACCAACAACAAATGACTTCCTTCTATTCATGGATTTACGTGTTTTCACGCAGTATTCTGCGGAAACAGCGTATCCCGATGACGGCAGAAGGAGCGATGACAGCAGCAGGCGTTGTTAACGGAAGTGGGGGGAGAAGTGAGCTGGAGGGGAGGAGTGGGCGTAGGCGAGTGAGAGTAGGAGGAGTAGGTAGAAGGGGAAATAGAAGTAGTATGAGCAGAGGGAGGAGGAGGAAGAAGAAGAAGATGAAGAGGAAGAGCATTTTACTATGTAACTTAATGACCCTCGCTCTTGCTCAACGTCCAGTTTGGATTGAGGTAAAGGTTCTTCGGAGTAACAACCAGTAACATTTACTCCCCATTAAAATACCTATTCACCTAACTTCTCTGAAATTTTTGAAAAAAGACAAGCTGTTAACTGATTTGTGATCTTTATTTAAGTCTTGAAATACTGTGGGCTACATTTCTAAATAAACGTATCTAAGCAGGGTCAGTTTATGAATCGTGTCTAAGACACAACTTTTTTTTGCGAGCCATCAGTCCTTTTAATTCTACACTATTTACATAGCCACCTTTTGTTGTATACAGGCCGAATTATGTGGCGGACGACAATTTCTACGTGGCAGTAAGCCTAAATGGCTGGTAAATTTCTCTATGGCTATTAGATTCTCAAGTGGCAAAGTGAGTGTATTGGGTAAAATTAGATGGCTCAGTCGCGTTAAGCCTTAGTGACGACACTGGAGAACACTGCACGGGCACCATTTACTTCGAAAAAAGACGGATTCAACAGATACACAACTTTGCCGTCTTCTCGCATTTTTATGCTTAGTCCATATCACAAGTTGTCAACATTTGGAAGACAGTTGACTAACAAAATTCATTTTATTTCTCTATTCTTTGTTGTTGACTTTTATTGTGGACGTTCATTATATTCGACGATGTCGTTTTCCGTCTAGGCGAGTCTTTAAGTGTGACCCAAACTATCATCTAAATGCAAAAGAACGCCCAAAATACTTAACTCTGCCAAATACTTTCGCGAAACATCCTAATTTGAAGGCTTTAATAAACACATAACACGCAATCCGCCTTTAAGGGAAATCGATTGGAAACGCTAAAAATCATGAAGTAATTAGCGCTACTTCATAGCCGATCTGGAACTCGACATGCAAATTCGTTTACTAAAGGAAGAGTTCTCTCTACATACACGGAGTTGTGTTTTTTTAATTACACCTATTATGTCTATTTAAATCACACTATCACTGTCCGGCTTGAAAACATGTAGTCTTATTAAAACTTTCATTTTTATGACGCCCCTATTGGCAACATCAAAACAGTCCTGTTTGTCTTAGCGAACCGCATCTCGATCAGTGCAAAAGCGGAGAAAATTTAACGAATTATTGGGAAACCGCCTTCGAATCTATACTCAGAAAATAGACTGTTATCAAACCGGTTTTCCTGACATTGCCCTTATCTATGAAAAGTATATAAATGTAAACTGCAAAAAAGGATATTGATTAACGTTTTTCTCTTTGACTATATGTTACTTACATCTTGACCGACAGGAATAAATGCAACAAATTCCTTGGAAACCTCTTTAAAATCTATGCTCAAAATGTCAGCTGTTCTAAATTCGCTATAATTGGCATTACACTAATTTTGAACATTGGTTAAGCGTAAACCGCACTACAGGACTTGAGTTAAATGGCATTCTATTGTTCCATATATGCGGCCGGTGTTATACATTTTATCATCTGCTTCAAAAAGACATAATATCCAAACCACAACGCAATGCTGTTAATGAGTTTAAATTACATGAGTAGTATTTGTGCAAAACCTTTTCGCACGACTTCCGGCTTCCTGTGAATCTGCGTCTTCCTGTGTTCTTTGGAGGTGCATGCAAAGCTCGGGCGTCTTCGCAAGAGAATAGGTCATCTTAACTACAAACCACGTTCGATCGCCTTGATTGTGCCTGACAACAACGACAGCAACAAATCCCTTTCTTCCTGTCACGGATTCCCGTGTTTTCACACAGCATGCTGCGGAACCAGAGCATCCTCATGATAACGAAAGTCTCAGCAGTTGTTAACGAACGTAGGAGAGTTGTAAGGAGGAGGAGTAGGAGAGGGAGGCGATGGTTTGGGAGTTGGTGGAGGGGGAGAAGTAGAAGTAGTAGGAGTGTAGTGAGGACGAAGGGGATAGGGAAGAATAGAAAAGCATCCTCCTATGCTATCTAATAAGCTATGTACATGTTAAACCTCCAGTTTGGAGTGAGGTAACCGTGCCCCAGAGTAACAACCAATTACGTTTCCTGCCCACAAAAATCAGTGTTTGCCTAATTTATCTCCACCGAAATTTCCAAAAATAAAAAGCTTTTGACGAATTTGTGGCCTTTTTTCACCTTGAAATACTTCGAACTACATCTCCGAATAAAGGAATCTTAATACAGTCAGTTTTCAAATCCTCTCTAAGGCACAACTGTTTTTTACGAGCCATCATTTTTTTGAGTCTGCAGTGCTTACACAGCGATGGTTCGCTATATACAGAGTGAATTATATAGCGCACGACAATCCCATGTGGCAGTAAGCCTAGATGCGCACACAGGTATTAGATTCTCAAATAACAGTGTGAATGTATTGTGACGCTACTAGTGCACAGACTGCGAATACCATTTATTCTTCAGAAACTGCATTTATTAGATATACAATCGTACCCTTTTTCTCATAGTGTTATGCTTAAATCATATCACAAAAGGTCTACTTTTGTAAAACAGTTGGCTCACAAAATTAGTTTTCTTCTTTTTGTTTAAGTTTTGCGACCAATTTTGGGATGTCAACGATTATTTTGAAGCCCAGACTAGAAAGTCGCATTAAGAATAAAAAGGAGAATGATGGCTAACGCGGGCCGTGGTTGTGGAGAATTCACAATTCTGAGATCTCAGTGGTCCACGCATTTCAGATGCCAAGTAGTAGAATACTATCCTAGATATGTTGCCATTTTAGAAATTTTGTGAACAGATTTAATCGACTGTTAAGAAGGAACAAACGGTTCCTCTCATGCAGACCCACCTGATGGAAGCATTCTGACCACTCTTGAGCGCGCCGCGTTTTCTCACATTTATTCTCACTCCATTTACATTGTGCTGCATTCCAAGGATAGTGTCCGCATCCATCTTCGTACGAAGTGTCAAGTAACCACTACCGCCGGGCTTCTTCGTTAGCAGATCAGTGATCATATGCAAATGCAGAACCTGTCCAATCTGTGAAAAGTAGTCCTCCAGCATGTCGCTGGTAATGATGTTCTTCACACCAGACAGGAAAAACTGGAGTGGATCACTCTGCGTTTTTTGCTGACCTCCCTTTTTACGACGTGCATGGTCGCCGGCATTATCATGAGCACAGACAGTTGCGCCATAATTCACTTCTCCTTCATCGGGTAGCAGAGGCTGCAGGTCAAAGCGACGTCCGTTCCTACAAAATGACGATGTCGTAATATCATTTCATGTATAGCCGGAATGTTGAACAGACACCAACGACTGGGAAAATAAATCATGCTGCAGCGAAATCTCTAGCTGCCTGAGCTACTAAGCGTCGCCGGCAGCCGTGCGTCTGATCACGTATTTGGGTAAAGCTGTCCCCCTAGCCTACTGCAATGTCTGAAATACTCTAAATTTGACATGGTAAGCTGCCTGCCCTAGCAGGAATTCCTACGTAGTTCACCTAGAACCCACTAGATGTCTACCAGGCTCACGGTATCAAAAGGTTGATGGAATACGTTGCAGTAGCCTGGATGGTTAGTTTGACCTTAATGCGATTAAATTCACGACTTTCGGTGCGGCTTCTAAGTTCAGCTGGCTAGACTGTTGGATCCATTTAAGCCTTCTGCTTGCTGTACTCGGTTCGACTCTCATCGGGGTCGCCTAGTTCTTCCTCATGTGGTAATTGTAAAATGTCTTAGACGCGACAGAGGTCGGTAGAAAATTCAAATGCACTATTGGACCCGTTAATCAATTATTTAGTCACCAAAATCATCGTAGGGGCAAATAACCTAAGACATCGTTTTGAAGGGCTACGTTAGATCTCGAAATACGAGTTAAGAGGGGTAACACTAGGGCTTCATTGCAGGTTGCGACGTTCTGCTCACCAAACTAGAAGTCACATGCTTCCCCGTCGCCGTGACGTCGAATACACCCTGGTTTGTCGCTTCAACTCTGAGTATCTATTAGATTTGCTGTCATCGAGACTGACAGGAGTGTCAAAAGGATTACTTACGAACCCACAGTCTGAAACACGTCACTTAGGATGATGCAGTAAAAGTAGTTTGTAGAGTCTATAACTCCAAGGGGCACCAAACAGTGTATACTCTCGATAGCAGAGTGCCAGCGCACCCTATCTCGTCAGAAAACTTCGTTGGTCATCCAACCTCTGCTGAATGGTTAAATGCGAAATACCGGGTTGCTGTTTTAGCCTGTTGCAAGTGGCCATGTGGACTCCAGATGCCAAATTTATTCTTTTTGATAAGAACGAAAAAGACGTGAGAGTAGTAACTAAACAGAAAGGCTAGGTCAAGCAGAAAAAACGTTTAAATATTCGTGCTGTTTCTTTCTAAAAATTGTAAGATCGTACTAAGACGTAAATAAACAAACCCGCGGTTGTTTCGAGGTGGGTTGTATTTTCTGACTAAGATGGAGCCATGGCCAATAGAATGCCGTTTTGTCAGTAAGATTTCCCGTAGATCAGTTCCGTGAACAAAGCTAATGAATCCAAATCCGAGAGGAGCACCAGTGTCTGGGCTTACGGCTCGGTATATGTTAATTATGCGTCCAAACTGAGAGAAATAATTCTTTGTGTCCCCAATCTCCTTGAAACTTCCCAGCCAGCGGATGAAAATATTGGAGGCGTTCCGATCAATCTCAGTTTTCCCCATGTGGTATTCGTCTTTATCGCTCCAGACGGTTGATAACCGACGACTGTTGATGAAGACCGAAAGAAAAAGTGCTACTCAAATAGAAGCAGAGAAAACACAGTAGGTCAGCTCCGGATGATGATAATTATGATCTCGTCAGATATCAGGAAGAGTCTGAAATTTCCAACAGTCTTAAAGTCGCAATCAAGCGAAAAGAGCCCCAAAGTTGTCATTTCTAGTTGAAAACACGCTGCTACATGGTTTCAATATCGACCAAGAGAGAATAGATTACGTAACACTTAGTAAAGCCTAAAGAATAGTCTGAGACCATCATCGGCCAGAATGCGCCGAGCCTGACGACATATTGACCGAACACTTTCCAGTCACTGGTAACCGCGAATATTTCCCAGGTCTATGCTCCAACAGAGATAAGATTTGTCATTTCCTGTTATTTATGTACATGCTGGCTTTTGACGGAACATCGGGCAAACTCTAATGAACGAGTCTCGCTTCAAAAAACTTAATTGCTCTGCTCGTATTAAATTTGTTCAAGTAATTCTTGATGCTTGTAGAAAATTGCCAATATTTTGTGGAATGACTGAACATAACTGTTAACTAAGTCAACAGATCTTATAAAGAAATTGCACCCTAATCAGCTTTTAGCATTATTCCTGTAGGCTGACATTTCAAGGATATTGCGTCTTGCTAAAATCTGTGCAACGTGTACATGCATTTATTTATGTTCAGACAGTACGCGGAGGCCGATGAAGTGTTTTATGTGTCGGTTTAAGAGCAAAAACGTACCGCTAGGTCGTAAGCCTTATTTGCAAGTGCAACTACCGGTTGTCCTATAACCTAAGTAGTAGGCTTTTTTGATGATAAGGCGACCCAGCCTATTAAATTAAAAATCCTTTGGGATGAATCTTTATAGAAAAGCAGTACAGAAGGTGAATTCATTATGCATTATTTGAATCCATGTGAGCGACAAAATTCGGGAGAACCCTTGTGCATCGTTTAAGTAGTTAAAACGTTTAAATGAAATTTACGCGGCGTCGGAATATCGGCATACGCAAGAATGGGGAAAGTATAGTAAGGCCGACATTGGAGAATCCATCATCATGGAAAATTAGCAAAATACCACCCCGTAGGCTACACAGCAGAAATGTTTCGTCTTGCCACTTAGCCATACTTCTGACCTGGAGTGGATTCCCGTAGCAACCATACATGCTACCTCTTGTGTAGGAAGAGACTATCAATGTGTCACAAGCACAATTCTGATTAAATGCATCATCAAAAAGCTAAGTGTGCTCTGTGGTAGTAATCTGTGGGGCCAAAACATAGTACCACGTGTCTCCCTCGAAGCTAACAGCCAGTCTGGAATTTTTTGCCCGTTTTTAGACAATTTAATGACAAGTAAAACCGAGGTGCAGGCAGCACCATCCCAGTACGTTATGAACATACTGATCTCAACGATGATTGCTTCACCGAACAGTACGCGAATGGAACTACATTCCTCCGCCATCGAGGATGACGTCGAGAGACGACTGTGCTGTCCGACGCAGTTTATCAACAATTATCTCATGACCACAAGGTTCTCTTTGATTTAGTACACCCATTTTGGACATTCCCAAGATCTGTGAAGGCGAGGATAACTAGTTTCTGCTAAAACAAACAATACTATGACATGTATGCGACTTGTTACCGGCGAGCGAAACTGATCACCCCTGAACTGGATATAGAGCAGCGGTGACTCACGCATGAATTGGTCAGTAGTTGCAAAAGTTTGTGGCATCTACAGCGATCTATTCTTCATAATCTACACTTGGAAGCTTTATTTGTTTTGACCTTTAATATTCTTTCTAGTCACTCTCAAAATTAGCAAGGGGTTGTCAAAAGAGTACCTAACCTGCTGCCTGATTTCAAACATGCATTAGTAGACTTCATATATATATAAACATAACACATAATCGCCATGAGTCGACTTTAGGCACCGAATGCACCTGACGCCTGGTTCCCTGTCGGTAGATGCATTGACGCTCCCGCATTTTATACAGGTTGTGAGCATGGCTGTCCAGTCATCGTCGCCTCACTGCGACTGTCGTTGTTGTTGCTTTTGATGGTCTTACTTGTTAAAGTCCTGGTCATCTGGTGCGTGTGAAGCGGCGCTACTGTGAGCGCGTCTCAAGGTAGGGCCTCTCGCGCGTGTCCGCACCAGGGCTGTCTGCCATTCGCCCACTCAGTTTCTCAACAGACCAATCAGAATCAAGGCTAAACCAGACCCGTCCTATCGTAAGACGCTTTGACACATTCGCTGACAGAGACTTGAGACACCGCTCACCGGACGTGCCCTCGTCCGGCTACCAATTATCTGCAGCTCCTTCTCCAGATATTCTGTACAGAATATATTACCCTTTCCACTGGCGTCCACCTTCCCTTTCCAATTGGGATCGGGCCTGAAGGTCGTGGTAGCCAGGGTCTCAATCGCGGCCTAGCCCATCTGCGATATGTGGACCAAGGGGTGGGGTAGTACGCCTAGGTGTGGGCTCGGCCGTGCCATCCATCTGCGAGCTCCCCCACCTCTGTTCTTCTTGACTATGCATTGATACCTGGCCCAGGTGTAGAGTGGGAGGGAGTGTGGTAGATGCTGTGCAAGTCTATCACCACTATAGACTTACTCAGGCAAAAGTCACCAGTACTACTTACACCCAGTGGGACACGAGTTAAGCGTCGTTACTTTCGAATGCTGAGGCGTGGGTTATAAAGGTATGGTTGATTTGAAAAAGGGGAGAGAGATACAGGTTAAGGCGGGCGCAGTGTAAATCTAATGTACTGCAAAAACCTCGCGCGGAAGTAGTCAATGTGCCCTCTTTGCAATCCTCCCCAAACTATCACAAGGACTTGCAATGCTTACAAAAGACTAGATTTTAAACCGTATGACGGTACACAAGTGGACAGGAACTCACAGGCAAACAAATGAAGAGGTCTGCTCAGCAAACGTGTGCTTCTGAATGCTGCGCAATAGACTAAGTCACTAGAGGACAGTGATTTTTGCATCAAGTAATTAATTCTAGCTGCAATCTACTGTGGTAGTTTAATAATTGAGAATTGTAAATCCTCTCAACTAACCAGAGACGAATTAGGAAATGCTTAAAACTCACGTTGGTCTGCGTGTTGCACAAACAGCTACAACTGACACACCGACTGCTTAGACGAACCTGCTCAAGCAACTGGATCGATTAATGGGTACAAAACGTAAAATATCTCAGCTGAGATTCGCAGTCTTTGAGTGCGTCTCGTCGGCAACAATCAAAAGGTACTTGCGTTTTGAAGGTCTTTGTGGCCTACCAATCAGGACAATGCGTAGTTTTTATGAAATACGTGTCTCGCCGCATCTTTCAGTCACTAACTCTAAGCAGTTGTGACGAAGGTAGATCAAAGACCCAGGCAAATACAATACTTCTTGAGTGGTTGTCGAGCGCGATGAAGGTGACACGAGTTCGTCGGGCGTCAAAAATAGCCTCCAGAATGTACGCCCATTTGACTGCAAGTATGACCATCAAAGTCAAAAAGACAAATGGTGGGAAAAAGACACTATCACACAGTTGTAAATCAAGGCAGTAGTATAAAAAAATGCCTACATTTAGGTCCGCATGTCCGCAAATCTCTTTAGGTTATTTTCTCACCTTCAGCGTCCAGAAATTGAGAGCCAACGGCCTCATCTAGTACTTTATGAGAAGATTTTGTTATGCTTACTTTTAGCAGTCTTGTTGACCTGTTAGTCTTGCGAAGTTTAGACAGATCAGCTTTGTGAAAAAACCGATCAAAACGTCAAGGACAACCACTAGAGTCGGTTATAATCAGGAAATGGTGTAGTGGTTATGCTGTGAGAATGTGTGCAGTCTGAGCACTACAATAATCAGGGAAAATCCAAGTGTTGTAGGGAGAAGAAGGAAGACACCAGAATGAGGGGTTTATTGTGCACAGAACCCGGAGTTGTCCTCTCAGACGGCAGTGGCCACTGGTGAAGCCAGGGCTGGTGTTGCCCGCGTCCAGTCATGCCTGAGAGTCTCTGGGACAGTGGCGGCAGTCGCTTTTGTAGGCTTGTGGGCCAAGCTCAAGTGGTGTCCAGTCAGGGAGTGTTGCATTTGCCGAGGTGTGGTGTGCTAGTGACTTAGGTTGCGGTTGCAGGGTGGCCGCATGGGCAGCTGCGGCTGTGCGGACGCAGTCGGACGTGTGACTTTAGGTCAGCAGGTCTGGAACGGATCACTGTAAAGAGTGAATGACCTTGAGGCAGCGAGGTCTTGAAAATTGACGCCAGACCGGTGATGACGGCTGCCCGCTACCATGGTGTCACAGAAACAGAACACACACAAAAACCATTCCGTGTTATCGCTTGACATGCGGCAGCTGCATTGTTCACGAACTGCCTTCCGCACTGCACGCAACTTCGCACCAGCCAGTGAACTGCATACCTGGAAAGGAGCAGGGTAACAGCATGAAAACCACATCTCATGCGCCAGCTGTCCCTGTGTGTTTGCCGGCGCATTCTTCGTGTGTACGATTCGACGAATGGCAGAGTGCACTAATGAGCACACTCCACCGGTGTGACTAAATATCTCTAGGCTGTGCACACGCCCCTAAACGTGACCGCCGTTTTTGATGACACGGAGCTGAAATCATCGTCACAGCCAATGCAAACCAAGTACCTGCATTTCTCAAAAAGTGGCATTTGCCGATACAAGCGAAGATGTGAATTCCAGGAGCTAGTTTATAAGAAGTAGAAGCGATCGCTGGAACAAGAGCTTTATTCGCCTATCGTTTCGGACTCTCACTCGAACCCGTCATCAGAGACAGAGGCAGAAAAGGGTGACTCGTGCACAGGAAGTTGCGGTATTTATAGGATGCAGTCACTATGCTACAGCATATCTGTGATAATTAGCCGCTCTCCCGTTCATCCAGAATTGTTCCCCACTGGTGCGCTACTGGCTTGATGGTCGGCCTGCAAGTTGCCACTTGTTGAAATCTTATCGACCGCGTTAGACGTTGGCATGATGGTTGCTCGGCCATCTAGGCCACCGGCCTGCGCGCTCTCCGAGTGGTTAATTACTTTGGTCAGACTATGCCTCAGCACGGAACATGGAGTGAGGATGTCGTTGCACTTGTTGATCGACTGAGGCCCCGTGAACCAGGAGTCAAGATACTCGCAGCTCACGCGACTATCCCCTCTCGTGTGAATTTCGACCTCATCGAACTTGAATGTGTGGCCGGGTCTCGTCGAATGGGCGTCATTTCGCCTCACCGTTACCGCGTGTTTTGCGATTTGCATCCGGAGCAGTCTTCCAGTTTATCCGATGTAGCTGATTTGCCTGCAACTGCACCATATCTTGTAAACGGCTCCAGATGTTTCATGCCGTGGCAGTGGGTCTTTTGATCTCATCACCGGACGCCTTCTGGTGGCCTTGGGTCTGTGTGCAACTTAACCCTAACTGGTGTGAGAAGGCGACTAACGACCTCGGAGACGTTCTTGATGTACGGGATCGCTCGCCAGAATTTGGGGTCGGTACGATTTTGTCTTTCGTCTGGCTTGCGGATGCACCGGTTGATGAAGTTGCGCGGGTAACCATTTTTATCCGAAAATCCGTCGAAGATATTGGAATTCGGCAAGCTTGTCTTCCAGTTTACTACATTGTGTCTCGACACGCCCATATAACGCCCTTTCGCAACTTCGTTTTGGCTAATTGGGTAGTTGCTGATGAGGTTCAGTTTTGGCGTCGTGTTCGTCGCTTCCCTGAACACTAAGGTCTTTAGGCCACCACACTCTTTACGTCAGACGAGAACATCATGTAAAGACCAGCTGGTCATTTTCTCCCTCCTCCGTAAATTGTACAAAACGCTGATGAGACGTTCTTTGAATGTCAGCACCTGTCCCGTTCGGTGACGACGAAAGTATCGTCCACACACCGAACCAAGAATCTTGGTCTGCGTTGTTGGAAGATCATCGACGCTAACTGTTTTAGGACCGCCTCGGTGATGAATCTCTAAATCGGCGAACCCACTGGTGTTCCCTTCACCTGCACGCAGATTGTTCCCTCAAACGTGAAGTACGACATAAGACAGACATTTAGGAGGTGAAGGACTTGGGCGTGTCTCCGTTTCAGTCGATTTGTTTTGTAGGAGTTGCTGGAATGTCGCGACTGCCAGATCCTGGGGGTTTTCGACACCCGTTTGTTACAGCTGGCTGGTGCGCGGGCTTTTGAATTTGAGTCGCCATTTTTGTTGCTGTCCATTCATGTGCGGATTTTTTGCTGACTGTACATTACTCTATGCATCCTTTGATGTATCGATCCGTTTTCCATATTTTGTTCGTTTGAACTAAGAATATGAGGTTATTTCTACAGTACGTTAGCAACCTTTTGGAAGAAATTGAACCGCCAATCTCACTGACGACTGTCCGTGATGCAAACCGCTGCACTTTTTGGCCAATATGTCGCATTTGTGGTTGCTGTGCAATAACTTTATAACACATGCATCAACAATAGTCTATGCATTGTCGAAAACACATGTGCGTTTGGCAATTGGCACTCAAGCGTTAGCCAAAGGACAAATTGTCAATTGTAGGGTTCTTGTAGACACATTGTCGTTCGACCTTCAACGAAGCCCATGGTATGGAGCTACTTTTGTTGAAAAAGAGCACAGTAAGGCTAAAGTGATTTGCCTTCAAGTGACGGGATTAAAAGACGACAGTGGCTCGCAGATAATTATCTCTCGTCTTTCTGATGCTTTCGGACGGATAGAAAATCTATATCTTATGGCAGAGGTGGAGGCGTTGTTATTTTTGCTAACCAAAATTGGTATAGAGACCATAAGCCCGTTTTTCTAACTTTGATGATTTGATAGGTATTATCGCTGTTATATGCAAGCCCCGTTTGCTGAGTACTTTTAAAAGCATTATATTTGTTAGTAATTGTATCCCTTCTCCACCTGTGAAGGTGCTCTAGCCCGTTTTTTGACTTGCTTTTACAAAAACGTACTTTGTTGTCCTGCGAACATCTTATTCTCTTATGCGGTGATTTCACTCGGGTAATCCTCCGTCCTGTCACACTTTTAGGCTTTGATGATCTTGTCTCCTTCAATATTTGCGCAGATGCCCCTCTTGATCACATTCTGACCAACCACAGCAAGCTTTTTTTCTTTAAAAATAAGGCTCCGTTGTTGGGTCTTCCGTAAATCTATTCCACCTCTAAACGTGCACTGATAGTCACACCTGAGAGAAAGGTTAATGTTCGCAACACGTCCGCATAAAACGTTCGTCTGCTTTAGACGTACATATCTTACACTATCCCTCCTTTTCTTATACAATCGAATTTTGAAGCACATTCTAGTCACATTACCACGCTTTGAAATGTAATTTGGGATATTTTCTGTCCTCTGGATACTGCTATAGTACGACCGGATAGAATCTCTTCTCGCTATCTTGAATTCTTAAGGCGCGCGAAAGAACTCCTCTGCAAGCTAGGCTTACGTAAGAGTATTAAGGATGTTACCATCTTAATAAAATTAGAGATTGCCAGACTAAATGACCTGTTTGTTAATCAGCTTTTGATCTCTTCTTTCTCACCTTATTTTACTCCTTCGTCTGCTGAAATTTGGAAGAATCATAAACGTCTCACTGGCCATCGTAGCACACTAGTGCAAGTAGATGCTGATTTAGACTCCTAAAACATAAATTTTTTTTTAGTCACAATGACTTTTATCTTCATTTAAACGACATTCCACCCTCCTCTGTCCCCTTCCATCCGTGTCTGTGGCAACAGTAGAGAAATACCTTACAAAGATCCGTGGATCAACAGCTGCCGGACCGGATAGTGTCTCACCTTTTTTCCGTAAATCTTGTTGTTCTTAGATAGCCCCTGTTTCAACGCACCTTATTAACATGTCTTTTATGGAGTCCAAGATTCCCGACGCCTGGTGTACAGTAAGAATTTCTCCTTTTCACCAAAAATCCATTAATTTTGATCCTAAGTCTTTTTGTCCAATTGCCTGCTCTTTCGCACCACTAAAGCTCGCTGAATGAGTTGCCCTAGATATTATGAAGCCATTCTCTTCTCGTTTTTCCGATTCTTTACAATTTGCACATAAAGCTAACCGTAGTACCGTCCCACGTCCTCTTCTCCTTACCAAAACCTCCGCGTGCGGTTCTCCAGGCTGGGTTGTCTCTTGGCTCCGTGGCTTTTTTACTTCCAGCACTCAAGTTGTCCAATCCGGCAAGCGGAAATCTGCCGTCCTTCGCAGGAACCATAGAGTTCTCAAAGGTTCCATTTTATCCCCTCACTTCTTTTACCTACACACGTGTGACCTAACATCCCCAAATGACTGTTTGTTGGTTAGGTATGCTGATGATGTGATTGTTGGCCACCCTCTCAAAAATCGGACATATCTCCAGTCTCTGACGGATGACTTTGACCACGTTTAAATATGGTAGCATCAAACTGGTCTCTTAATGAATAATCAAAAATCAGTTCAATCTATTTTCCGACTGGTGAACTCTCCTAGATCTGAATCATGGGGCATACTTCCCAGCGAGGTGTTCGCCTTCAGGTGCCGTGGCGTTACTTTGTCATCGAGTCTTTCATTTGCTCTACATATTGAGTCACTTTTTGCTGAAGTTGGAAGACTTCTTTTTTACATTCGTCGTTTGCGTTACTACCACACACCTCAATCCTTTATCCGGCGATTCATAGATGCCTGCATTCTTCCTCTTATCCTTATTCTTCTCCTGTCATGTTTCCTGCTTAGCTCAAAAAACAGCTGTTCAATTTAAAACGAGTCATCCGAATGCTCTCTTCTGCTGCCGGTGTTTCTTACGTCATTTTAGTCGATATTATCGTGCAACGGCATTTCGAATGGGAAAAGCAGTTTTCTGGTTGAATTTAAGATGACGTTGCCCACTCACTGCATTCTGAAGAAGTCTCTGCGAAGTTTTCCTCCCAATGGGGCCGTGGTTTTTGACTTATATCCTGTCGTACATCGGCATATCAAAATTTAGTACTGCCACTTCTGGTGCGTTATCTTCGTGTGAAGTGAAAGCAATACGGAAGATAAGACTCGAGTTGTCCCCATAATAGTCGTTCATCTTTGTAGTAGAGGGGCGCTCAACGATCGTTTCTACGGAACTTACTTATCCCGTTGTGCCTTACGAGCTCTCTCTCGAGTCCAACCAGCAGCCACACAGCGGCGCATGATATAGGCAAAATAACATTACCCTCAAAGACAAGACAGACTGGGATGGCCATTTCTGGTTTATTAGTCGTCGTCAACCAGTCATACCCAAACCCGCGATGTGGAAATCCAGTCTTCCGCATCCACATTTTCTCCGAATTTACCTGTTTAGTTGAACCCAACTTCGCTAGTTCAATAAAGGTGAGAGACTTAATTTTTAGACATGACCTTTTTATGCCCCACGCTCATCACTTACAGAGTGAATTTCCTGCACTTTGTTTCTTAGATAGGCAGCAATGGAGGCTTTTGTATCTTTTCATTTATTCAGTTAGTCGCTTTAGTTTGCACTTTTATGAGGCGTCTGAGTCTCGTGAACTGACACTTAGCCTAAGCGCGACCAACCCTAACACTTTCTCGCACTGGTGACTCGTATTACAGTAGGATATCAGTTTCTGGCTATTATGCGTCGTCACATGCGTCGCTAGACACCTTCGTCGTCGACTGCGACGTTCACTGGCGCGTGGTCTCTTTCAAAAGGATTTTAGACTTGCGCAGTATCCATTGCACTCTCTCCTCCCTCAACCGGGTGCGGTGTCAAGATAAAGTCAAGAAGACCGGATTGGGAGATAAAACAGGTGGCTGCCGCGGCCTCAGACGCCCCTAGGCGTGCCGCCACACCAGGGTCGGACCCGATTAGGTTGGAGTGCCATATGGGCCGCATTAGGCAGGAGCAACCAGCTAGGTTATCCACACAAAAATACACTAGGCTAACAGCGAGGCCCAAGTTACCCCGTCTGTTGGTACCCTTGCAAGCCACGGCATTTAGTGCACTGTGATAGCCTCAAGTGCGTCAGATTGGTTTTAGTGAGGAAAATGTACCGGGTCGTTGAACTTACCCTCCGGTCCCACTTCTAACCACTAGCCACTATCCGAGCCGGTCAATTGACTGGTGCGAAGGATGGGCGCAGTGGCTGGCACAAGTCGACGAGCCTGCTCTCACCATGCCGTGGAGCACACGATAAACATCGTTGGCAACGACGGTCAAAATGTCATGGTGCCCCTGCCACGACGGTCCCAGGTCCATTTTCAGCAATACAACCACTTCATGGACAAAGTACTGAAACAAGATCCTGTTTCCTCGCACGCCCACCCGGCGGCTATTTGTCCATCATTTTTTTATAGACGTAAAGAGAGGCTGCCCATTTTGACCTCACAAATTTACGCTCATTCAAGTAGTATAGTAGGGCAGTCATGTAACCAAGAAAATGTCCGAATAACGCCAGAATAACTTTCATCAGAGCGCATCATCTGCTACTTGGAAGCTGTTATCGAGCAGAGGTCATTAAAGATGTATCATTTGCCGAGTATCACCTTCGGTGCACCGACTAGACGAACGTTTACAGAGATCGAACATATATATATATATATATATATATATATATATACAACTGGTAGGGCGCGCTCACCGATCGTTCATACGGAACTCACTCGTTCCGTTGTGCCTTAAGGGCTCTCTCTCTCGAGCTCATCCAGCGGCCGCACAGCGGCGCATGATATATAGGCAGAATGGCATTACCGACAAAGACAAGAGAGACTGGAATGGCCATTTCTGGCTTATTAGCCGTCGTCAGCCAGCCATACCCAAGCTCGAAGTGTGTCCGTAATGCTATTCTGCCTATATATCATGCGCCGCTGTGCGGCCGCTGGTTGGGCTGGAGAGAAAGAGAGCCCTAAAGGCACAACGGAACGAGTGAGTTCCGTATGAACGATCGGTGAGCGCCCCCTACCATTGTATCTTCCCGATGGAAAACCGACAGGACAACGTGCTCGTCGCCCAGTGGGTAGAGGCGTGGACTTCTAAACCAACAGGTCGCGAGTACGAGGCTCGGGTGTTTCACACTTCGGGCTTGGGTATGGCTTGCTAACGACGGGTCATAAGCCAGAAATGGCCATTCCAGTCACCCTTGTCTTTCTCGGTAATGCCATTCTGCCTATATATACAACTGTCGAATGATATTACCAACAGGGACAAGGGAGACTGTTATGGCCATTTCTGGCTTATTAGCCGTTGTCAGTCATTCATACCGTAGTCAGCGGAAAGAGGTGCTTGAGCTTTTAACCAACAGGTCGCAGGATCGAATCACAGGTAATTCACACCTCGAAGTTTGGTGTGACTGGCTGATGACGGCTAAAGAGCCAGAAGTGGCCATTCCAGTCTCCCTTGTATTTGTCGCAACACAATTCTGCCTATATCATGCGCCGCTGTGCGGCTGCTAGTTAAGCTCGAGAGAAATCCCTATGGCACAACGGGACGAGTAAGTTCCGTAAAAAAGTTCGGTGAGCGCCCCTCTATCATATACATGCATGTCAGATGGTGCCCACAAAGACAAGTGAGCCCGGTACCATCCCATCTACATCTACTACTAGTCGCTGTGCGACTGCCTGCGAGTGGCCCGTTGCACACTTTGCGAGCTGCCTATGTATTATATGTGGTTTGTGTCTTATGACACAGCGTTCGTTGTCGCCAGCAGCTAGCTGGCGGGCGGACAGAATGAGATGGAGTGAGATCATAACCACAACATTGGGGGGTCAAACACCATCTTGGCATGCTTATATACAGTGCGTGACGGATCTCATGAAATGTTGGCCAAAATTCTGGAATGCGTTTCGCATTAGGAAGAGTTACTTCAGTGGGGTTATGATACTGATTAACATGCAGCATAATCCTATAACATTTCAGACTCGCCAGGATGTCGGCTTTTAAATGCATTTCTTTTTGAACTGCAGAAACCACACTCGGTGTAAGATGACTACTTAAGTAGCATGAATTTTCTTATTGATTTTCGATGGTCTTATAAATTCAAATATATTTTATAGAGACCGTGCACAACGTATGCTTTCTTTTGCTCATTTGGTAGGAAATTACATTGTCTTCATATTTCACCCCGACGAAAGTGTATATTTTGGTTTTAAAAAAATTCCCCAGTTTCAGATATATTTTCAGCCTGATCTACCATTGCATCAGCGCTTAGCAATTTCAGTCTACAAGGTGCATGCTTTCCGCGTAAAGAAAATCATATATTCCTTTATGCCTATAAGAAGATACCACATTGA
>CACRXP010000084.1:1357113-1373257 GCA_902702965.1 Spirometra erinaceieuropaei
GTTTTGAAGCAAAATTACGCCCTGTACAAAAATGACTATAAGTAGCATGCAATTTCTCCATTGCTTTTCGATATCCTTATAAATTCAACTATATTGTTATAAAAATCGCATAGAAATAATCCTACTTATGCCCCCTTGGTTTAAGATTACTTCTCCTCAGATGCTTTATCCGAAGCAAGGATGGTTTTTGGTCTTTAAAGGTTTTTACGTTTGATATTTTAAGGCCTTAAAATGCCCATCTATGCAACACCACATTTACACGTTCATTAGTACTAGTTATACCGTATACAACTTGTTTCACATCCAGTGAACAGTCGTACACGTTTTCAACAACATTATCCAAATGGCAGAGAGAAATGTGTGGTATTTCTTTGAGAGAGTGTATGCGGCATGTAGTTCGAAAACCCTGAATAAAAATGTATCGGCGGTTGGGGCACAAAATCGATCGAGAACTGGGGAAAGTTGCTTTCTCTTCAAGTAGAAAAGTTGGAAAAAGTGCTTTGCCAACTATTGAGTGCAGTAAAAACTATTATTATGCATTCTCACCACAAAATATGCATGAATTAAAGAGCGAATATTATGCTACCTAAGTTATTATTTTTTACGACGTGCTGTTTTTATAGACAGCCGAAATAGGCTTATTCTAAAGCCGACATTCTTTTGTGCCTGAGTCATTTGATGATTGGGCTCCACGATAGGTAGCTCTACCACTCTACCTAAGTACAGTACGTGACTTATCTCATGAAACCTGATAACGGGAACTGATGCGAGAATTTCTGGACGTCTTTAACGTTGCACATTTTGCTCGCTCACCCCCTCCCTCCATGACTAGTCCTTTTTGGCCGAAATTGTGTTTGCGTAATTATATCAAGCAAAATATTAATAGGTTTTATGGAAAATGGGCATTTAAATATATTCATGCGATTTCCTATGCTTAGACATATCCCAGACTCCGGTTGCTTATCTGCGCGAGTTTTTCATTTAAAGGAAAGTAATTTACCCGCGTGTTTCGCCGATATTCCGCCGCTGCATGGTTCTTCTGCGAGGGGTTCAGCTGGTCAGTGTGTCCCCCAGCATTACATAAAGTTCTCGATCAAAGCCTATAGACCTTTATTAAACTGATCTACTCCAAGTTCGTAGATAATTTCTACGGGAACTAAAGCGATAATTTCCAAATTGGAGTATATACCAAAAGCACACGGGGAATACTGGGAGACCCATTGACGAGCATGATTCCATAATAATTCAGTTAACTCAGTATGTCGGCTTTCGAACGAACTTCTTTTCGAATGCATACGAAAATCACACTCCGAAAAAAAGTGACTACTTTTTTAGCATGCTTTTTTTCATTGATTTTCGGTGCTCTTAAAAAAATCAATTATATTTCATAAAAACGCATAAACATATTCATTCCTTCACCGATTCGGTAGAAACTGACGTCTGTTTACAATTTTATACTCGAATCAGGGGCATAATTCGGTTTTCCAAAACGTTTCCAATTCCCGAATAATTTTGGACTCATTATGCCGTTACACGGGCATTCTGGGATTACAAACTACAAGCCGTATATTTTCCGCGTAAGGTAGCCAAAAATTTCTCTACGGTATTAAGAGGAAACTATATGGGGTTCATAAAACTCATCAGCGGATTTGAACTTTATTCTTAACTTTACAAACCACATTGGTACATGCAGAGGCACGAAGTTTTATGGACGCCCATTTCACGATATTAAAAAATCTCACAATTAGAAACCCTTTAAACCCGAATTATACCCTTCCTTCAGGTATAAAATTGCAAGAAAACGTGGTTGTCTACCGAAAGAGCAAACGCGTGAATATTTTTATGCGTGTTTTCTATGAAATTTAATTGAATCTTTAAAGGGCATCGAAGATCAATGAGAAAGATGCATGCTAATTAAGTAATCACTTTTTAAAGTATGCTTCTTACATGTAGCCGAAACGAAGTTCGTTCAAAAGCCGGCATCCTAAGGTAATTGGATCGTCATATAATTATGCTGCAGGATTGTTATCTTTACAACCATATTTAATTAATTCTTTCGAAACGAGGACGCATTTTGGAATTTTGATTGACATTTCATGAGTTAGCCCACCTACTGTATTTCGCAATTTAGGCTAACATTTCGTGAAATAGCACATTCACTGAATGTCTTGTCCTTTACTTTGGAGAATCACACTGGGGTAAAAAATTACCTTTGGAGAGTATCAGTATAAAAAATGACACCTACGGAGTGTTCGACGAGCGCCTGTTCTCAGCTTTTGATTGCCAAGTTTCTGGAAAGCTGACAGAGTCGCAGGTAACTAGACGAAAGTCCTGGAGCTGTAGGTGAATCTGTATTGCATAAGATACGAAAGTAGTAGACACATTGAATAAAAGAATATGTCAGCGTCTGTCATTTGTATCTACTAGTGTTGCAGCAGATTGCAATGGGACGAAAATGACAATATCGTATCTCCAAAGACTATCATTCCTAAATGACCTTCATGGTGCTTATAAAATTAGGCCCTTTGGATTGACGTATTGCATATTTTATGCAAAATTAACGGACAATCTTTGCTTAAGTTTCTCTTCCAGCATTTGTGAAGGGTTTCATGGCCCACTATCGCAACCCGGAGAAAGGCTTAAATTAAAGAAGTCTGCAGAATGAGCAGGCCAGTATTCGCCTCCCTATCAAATAAGTAAAACCGGCAGATCTAGGCACCCGCCATTTTTCGCTATAACATTTTGCTGAAATAATGTAAGAAGCACAAAATTGTATTAATTTTCTTCCTCTGTATGCAGAAAGCGTTATGTAACCTGTGCGAATGAGCTTTCCAAAGGCGTTGTGTACTTTCCTCAAATGTATTGGATATCTAAGATGAAAGTTACATCTAAATAATGCTGGAACAGTGGGTATATCCACGTACATGCTGTGACATTTCGAATGCCTTTAGGTATGGGCTCAGATTCAAAACTTTAGTGACAACAATACTCAGATATTTATATAATGCAAAAGGCCCACCTCATTAGTCAGATTTAAATAAAGGCCTGCTGATATTTAGCTCACCGTTTCAAATTTATGAGACAAGCTCGAGTTGCTAAGTCCGTTTGCCTCGCAGGTGTGTACCGACTTCCGAAGTTTATTCACTTCTTCTAAAAGTGTTCTTGCAGACACCTTGAATCCATTTAGACGGGCGGCATTCTAAAAAGAGAGAAATAATGGTAGCGTTTGATCTGCAAACACTGCAGGAGGACGAGGAGGACAAGGAGGATGAGGAGGAGGAGGAGGAGGAGGAGGAGGAGGAGGAGGAGGAGGAGGAGGAGGAGTAGGAGGAGGAGGTAAAGACGAACTAACGGACAACTTCCAAAAAGCCAACTGACGATGCAAAAATATTGGATAAGTTAAGCTCGCGCGTCAACTTTCTGCGTGCGCATGTAGTAGCTGAATGGGTCAGATGTGGTTATGTAGCCGCACCTCGAGTAAACAAACCACAACCGCCTGTAATACGGACCAGTGGTGATAGAGTTTTTACACTTAGGCCTGGGAAACGCACAGTCAACGAGTAAAAATAATTGTGTGCAAAACACAGCTATTGCGAATGCGCGGTTGTACATTAATTAGTTGGGAAATAGTTGCCCTAACCCCAACCCCTAACCCTAGTCCTGAACTGCAGCCCCAGAGCATAACCCTGAAACATCTCGTGTAAAGGTGAAAGAAGACAACAGTCTGAAAGTCCAGAAGGACCACCGGCATTAGGCCGACAAAGATAGGTGTGGCAATGAAGAAACAAGTACACCAACAAGACACACACACACAGCAACACCATGCAAATGTAATCACGCTTACTTAAAATAATTAAGTAGATCGATAGTGTTGTGTCCATCAGGTGCAATTACATAACCCCACCTTATCGCTGCATGTCACGACTCTGGGACGTCAGTCGTTTCGGCCTTCCAATACCTTGCCGGCATTCGGGGAAAGCTATTCGACCCGACCAAATTATGATATCCTTCGACGTTGTCTCACCAGTCGCGTCCATTCTACCAGGCTTGGCACGCGATGTGCTACGCAAACAGCTGCAAGAAAAGCACGATGAAATGAGGGGACCCCTAAAAACTGAGTATCTAATGCAACTCTTCGCAGTCTACCAACTAACTTTTTTCACCTGCGGTGGCAAAGATACGAACAAATTAAACGAACACCCATAGTTCCCGAATTTCCAGGCTAGTTGCAGAATAGGTCCTCCGAGATCAGGAAAAGGGCGCTTTCAGTCACTAAAAACCTGCGTTTTGGCCCCAACACGTGGGCGATACATTCGTCATTACTGAGACGGACTTCGCCCACATGCGGATATTGACGAAGGCTGACGAAAAGATGGCATGGAAACCGTTGGAGGCGAAGGTCAAACGCCGTCACCACGCCGGGAGACCATTGCGAGCCAGGCAGCGCGAGCCAGACAGCCACGAACGTAACCCTCACACGCACGGTTCAACTGTATAAAATGTCCCTACTCTAATTGTTTCTGATGATGAACTCTTGTTCGAACTCGAAAGCTCAGACCAACAAAACTACCGTTCCACTGATCGTGCCTTTGTATTCTTCTTAACCGGAACCTGGGATGCGCATATTCTCCTTCCCATAGATGCACATTTAAGTTACCAAACTATTTCAAATTGGTGGCTTGGAGTGTCATCATAAGAGAGGGAAGTGCAGATTGCGACTACATCTTATGCGGACTGTTTACATGGCATATTTTATGGACGTCCTGTCACAATGAAGTATGCTGCGTTTCGAATGACGGACCAGTGCGTTTTTGGAGCGCACTGTAGCCGCTGCACACACGATAACCCACTGTGCTAGGTAACTATTTCTGATGGTATTTGAATTGGGAGTGAAGTCGACTTCTGCCCAATTCTACCGGTCAAAATTTAACTCTCGCCCAAACAAGCACTACTTGTTTCTCTGGACAACGAACTTGTGGGCAATGTTCACGACAAATATGAACTTACATTATCCCACTTTACGCTCGTTGCCTTCCGAAGCAGGGCGGATTTTCTTTCTTTCAAATCCGTACAGTCAGAAAAAGGGCGCTTTCAGTCACTAAAAACCTGCGTTTTGGCACCGAAACGTGGACGATACATTCGTCCTTATTGAGAAGGACTTCATCCACATGAGGATATTGGTGAGGGCCGGCGAAAAGGTGGTGTGGGAACCGTCGAAGGCGTGGGTGTTGGACGTTAACTCCTTTAAATGACACACTGAATAGCCAATGTGTTATCACGCCCTCCACGCACGCAGCCATGTGGCGCGGTCCACATCGCTGCAAAGGTCATACGCCGTCACCACGCTGGGGGACCAGGCAGCGCGAACCAGATCGAGCCACGGACCTCATTCCCATTCTCAATCTATGTTTCTGAGGATGTACTCCCGTTCAAGCTCGAAAACTCAGACCAACAAAACTACCGTTCCACCGATCGTGCCTTTGTCTTCTTCGAAACAGGAAACTGGGATGCACATATTCTCCTTTACAAAGCTGCACATTTAAGGTAGTGGCTTGGAGTGTCGTCATAAGAGAGGGAAATGCAGATTGCGATTGCATTTTATATGAACTGTTTACATGGCAAATTTTATGGGCATCCTATCATAGTTTCGAATGACCGACCAGTGCGGTTTTGGAGCGCACTGTAACCGCTGCACGCATGATAGCCTACTGTGCTCGGTGCCTATTTCTGCCAGCATAAGACGGCTGATATTTGAAGTGGTAATGAAGTCGACTTCAGCCCGATTCTGTTGGTCAAAATTCATTTCTTACCAAAACTAGCACTACTAGTTTCCTTGGACAACGAACTCGAGGGCAATGATCACGACAAATGTGAACTTACATTATCCCACCTTACGCTCTTTGCCTTCGGAATTAGGGCGGCGTTTCTTTCCTGCAAATCTGAAGACTTCTCTGCCAGTTTCAACAACAGTGTCGCCTCCTGGACAAAAGTTACATTGAAGTCAGCGTCTGCCTTCTCGTAGGCGTGGACAGCATGACAGTACAGCTGATCGGTAGCGGAGGTTATCTCTCTGATGAGCCTCCTTTTGCAGGGGTTTTGACTGCAATTCGGTTTGACAAGGCTTGCTTTCAGACATACAAGTGCGGCCCTTTTTGAACATAAAGCCGCAAGCTTGCATGCTAACAGAGTGACCACCTGAATAGGAAAACATTCTCGAGCGTAGAGAAAGTTTAGTAGACAAGAGAGTAAAAAAACTGTGACGGCAAGAGATGTGTTTAATAAAAGATAGGATTCAATGAGTGCACGAAAATCCTACCCTGTGTCATTGTTAATAAACTGACACAAGCTGAACTGATTTGCTTCTCGAAACGTTAAAGAAGTCGTTTAAAAGGAAAACGAATTTATTGAAGTTACTAAACACAGTCCCGAGAAATAAAGGAATCTCATGTCTGAACTTTTAACTAGTACGTAGCCTGGCTCAGTGGTTAGAGGAGTTGGACTTTTAACTTAAAGTTAGCCGGATAGGGCCCCAGGTGTTCCTCAATTCGGGGTTGGGTATGACTGGCTGACGATAGCTAAAAAGCCAGAAATGGCCATTCCAGTCTCCATTGTCTTTGTCGGTACCAGCTCATCTCCATCCACTACTAGTCTGTGAGCGAATGCCTGCAAGAGTTCTAGTATGAGTCCCAAGGCATAGCGGAAGGAGCCCGTTCCGTAACATGATCGGTGCGCACTGATATGTCATAATATATCCGATTTGCTCGCCTACAGCAGGAAGCGTGGCAGTCAACCGAGGACTCGATTAGTCGACATATCGATCTGCCAATGGCATATCAAGCACTGCGTGAGCAAATCAGCAGCGCAGCTAGAGGTCACCCCCGACAGAGGTGAGGAATATATACGATGAGTTGCACAGTTTTTGTTCATTCCTTGACGATGGGATCGCGTGAGAGTTCGAAACGTCCGATAAATAAACAATTGGTCCCAGCGATCGCCTTCCCATATCCTTCTATTTAATTTCCTGGGCTGCGCGTGTTCACTATCATTCAGAATATTTACATGTTTATATAGACGGAAAGATATTACCGATAAAGGCAAAGCAGCCTGGAATAGTCACTTGCTGTTCACTACCTGTAATCAGCCAGTCATAACCCATCCCAAGTTTTAATCTTTATCCTGTTGATTAAAAATGTTAACCCCTGATCAATGAGCAACACACTCGATGTTCTTTTGGTTACGTTCATATATATACATATATTCGTATATTAAAAAACCGGCATCCTATAAATCTAAAATGGAAAAAGCAAAACATTCCAGAAACGATATGACTTATGGCGTAAATTTACAAAGTTGGTCTCGCACCTTGCTTGCTCACCGATCAGGTTAAGGAACATGCTCGTTCCGTTGTGCCTTGGGGCTCATACTAGAAATTTCGCAGGCAGTCGCACAGCGACTAGTGATATATGTTGGAAAGGTAATACCGACAAAGACAAGGGAGACCGGAATGGCCATTTCTGGCTTATTAGCCGTCATCAGCCAGTCATACCCAACCCCAAGTGTGGATCACTTGAGATTCGAACCCGGGATCTTTGGTCATGGAGTTGAACGCTCTACCATTGAGCCACGGGCCCGTTGTCCTGTCGGTTGTGATCGGGAATATTAATTATGGATAGTGGGCGCTCACCGATCAGGTTACGAAACATGCTCGTTCCGTTGTGCCTTGGGGCTCATACTTAAACCGAACGGAACGAGCATGTTCCGTAACCTGATCGGTGAGCTCCCACTATCAATAATTAATATTCCCGATCACAACCGACAGGACAACGGGCCCGTGGCTCAATGGTAGAGCGTTCAACTCCATGACCAAAGATCCCGGGTTCGAATCTCAAGTGATTCACACTTGGGGTTGGGTATGACTGGCTGATGACGGCTAATAAGCCAGAAATGGCCATTCCGGTCTCCCTTGTCTTTGTCGGTATTACCTTTCCAACATATATCACTAGTCGCTGTGCGACTGCCTGCGAGGGTTTAAGTATGAGCCCCAAGGCACAACGGAACGAGCATGTTCCGTAACCTGATCGGTGAGCGCCCACTATCATAATTAATATTCCCGATCACAACCGACAGGACAACGGGCCCGTGGCTCAATGGTAGAGCGTTCAACTCCATGACCAAAGATCCCGGGTTCGAATCTCAAGTGATCCACACTTGGGGTTGGGTATGACTGGCTGATGACGGCTAATAAGCCAGAAATGGCCATTCCGGTCTCCCTTGTCTTTGTCGGTATTACCTTTCCAACATATATCACTAGTCGCTGTGCGACTGCCTGCGAGGGTTTAAGTATGAGCCCCAAGGCACAACGGAACGAGCATGTTCCGTAACCTGATCGGTGAGCGCCCACTATCATAATTAATATTCCCGATCACAACCGACAGGACAACGGGCCCGTGGCTCAATGGTAGAGCGTTCAACTCCATGACCAAAGATCCCGGGTTCGAATCTCAAGTGATCCACACTTGGGGTTGGGTATGACTGGCTGATGACGGCTAATAAGCCAGAAATGGCCATTCCGGTCTCCCTTGTCTTTGTCGGTATTACCTTTCCAACATATATCACTAGTCGCTGTGCGACTGCCTGCGAGGGTTTAAGTATGAGCCCCAAGGCACAACGGAACGAGCATGTTCCGTAACCTGATCGGTGAGCGCCCACTATCATAATTAATATTCCCGATCACAACCGACAGGACAACGGGCCCGTGGCTCAATGGTAGAGCGTTCAACTCCATGACCAAAGATCCCGGGTTCGAATCTCAAGTGATCCACACTTGGGGTTGGGTATGACTGGCTGATGACGGCTAATAAGCCAGAAATGGCCATNAACTTCGTTTCGTATGGTAGTCCAGATCTTTATGTCATCGGCAAACATTGCGACATCGCAATTCAGTTCGTTTGCGCAGTCATTGACGTATACGAGGAACAGCGTAGGGCCAAGAACAGAGCCTTGGGGAACACCGCTCTTAACGGCAACCTCGGCAGATTGTTGGTCACCGACGTGGACGGCTTGAGAGCGGCCGATTAAAAAGCTCCGAATCCACATCAGAAGCTTACCCCGCACTCCTACACGGCTAAGTTTGTATAGAAGCCAGTGGTGAGGCACTCTATCGAAGGCCTTTTTAAAGTCGATATAGATGGCATGCACCATATCTCCTCTATCAACAGCCCTAGTCCAGTGTTCCAGACAGTAGAGCAGGTTTGTCACACAGGATCTGCCTTTTCGGAATCCATGCTGAGAATCGGAAAGCAAATGGTTTTGTTCAAGGAACTGCATTAGTTGTTACTTTATTATCTTCTCCATAATCTTACAGCAAATGGAGGTGAGGCTGACCGGTCTGTAATTGTTCGCAGAGACCCGACTTCCGCCCTTGTACAGCGGCGTAATCCACGCCGACTTCCAGTCGGGTGGCAGATATCCGGTCTCGAAGGATGTCTGGAAAAGCATGGAGAGTGGCTTAGACAACTCACCGGCGAGTTCCTTCAAAATCTTCGCCGGAATCTCATCGGGACCTGGTGATTTGGATTCCTTTAGCCTCAGCAACTCCGTCAGAACCATACCCTCAGTGAACTGGACGGTCTCTATAATTGGGGTGTCTTCGAAGGATTGAAGGGCCGAAGGGTTGAATCCTGTTTCGCTACTAAAAACAGACCGAAAATTTCTGAAAGGTGATCAGCTTTCGCCCTGTCGTCAGTGAGATGTTCGCCTTCAGCAGTCCTTATCAGGGGTATTGGGTCCTTGTTCCGCGTGCACTGCCTAATGTAACCGTAGAATAATTTAGGGTTCTCCGCGGCACGTTTAAGCAGATCCCGTTCGAATTCCTTTCTAGTTTTGAGGATAAGACCCTTGACTCGATTTCTTTGAATTTTGTACGCGCATATAGATGTGGGGCTCCTGTCAGAAAGCGATTTTTTCCACAGCCGTCGTTTTTCATTCACTTCATTCTTCAAGGCTTGCGTAAGCCATCGAGGTCTGTTAGTTAACCTCGTCCGTGAAAGCGGACAGTGGTTTACGATCAGCTCGTGCAGAATTTCTCGGAACCGTTTCCAGTCTTCGAGTATGCTCCCAACAAATATGGACTCCCACTCAATGCGTAAAATTTCAGCCCTCTTTTGATCGAAATCCCCGCGCCAAAGGTTTCTTCTAACTGCCCCGGGTTTCTTGGGCTTGGAAAAAAGCGAGTAATCCCATAGAAGAACGACGTGGTCACTTTTACCTAAGGGGGGTAGGCATGACACCTCATCAATGCTGTCCTGTGACTTCGCAAGGACAAGATCAAGGCAGTTGGCTTGTTGGCCTTTGCGTACTCTAGTTGGTAACATGACGTATTGAGTGAGAAATAGGTTCAATGCCGTGTTCAGAAAACTCCTATCGAAGGTCTGTTCCGAGCTATTTGCATGGGTTAAGCTCCAGTCAATATGGGGCGCGTTAAAGTCGCCCATGATTAGGATATCCGGCCGCGTAGCGAACTTTTCGAGCTCCTCCAGCAGGCGAGCGTCGGCCATGTTGTCCCGTCTCGGCGGTCAATAAACTGTCAGGACATCGAGGCTAGGCGAGCTCGGCACTTTAATAGACAACCAGATTGCCTCGGAACTGCACGAAAAGCTATCGGTCTTGTCTGATACATTTAGCCCATTTTCTACATACGTTAGTACGCCTCCTCCCTGACGCCCTTCCCTATCCCTTCTAAACATCTGGTAGTCAGGCAAGGCCAGCTCAAGGTCGTCCACGTGTTGGGTGAACAAGGTTTCTGTTAGAGAGATTACGTCAGGGGATAGGTCGCAGAGGTGGATCTTCAGCTCGTCGAACTTTGATAGCAAACTCTGCACGTTGGTGTACAAGAATTTCAATTTCCGGCTGACGGAAGATGTGGTTACATTTGGGTTAGCGCCTTCACTTAATATGTCGGCTGCGCGGTCATTCGGACAGGACCTGTCCAAAGGAAGAGTGACGGACGCCGCCGTACTTGGTTGTTGTATATTACTAAATTGTTCTCCCCCTCGCTGAGCCTCTTTCTTAGTTCTAGAACAAGCTGACGACGCTTAAGCCGTTCGGCTGGCGAGTAGTCCGGTTGAAAAAAAAACACCGGGGTTGGAGCCTTTAATCCTGAATCGCCTGGAGTAAATGAGACTGGCTTGGTCGCTGCTGGTCAGAACAACTTTAAGAGGCCGGGGTCGAGTGGACATTGATGGATTATCTGCTCGTTTTCCAAGGCGGAAGGCTTTGATCACTTCGATAGCCTCCGTGGGTTCCAAAATATTATTGAGAAGACCTTGGAAGAGTGATAGGTCTTCCGAAATTCGCTCCTTGGGAGTAATTGCACTTGATTCAGGGAGCCCCTGAATAATAAGACAGTGTTCTCTGTCGGTCTCTTTTTTATTTTCTACGGAATTGTGGTTCCCTAAATGACGTAACGCTCTGGGACTACGCGCCGGTGATGGTGGAGCAGATGCGCTTACGCCGTCTGTTTGTTTGACTCTTATGTTGACAATCTTGGAAGAAGTACTTGGCGGAGAAGACTGCGGAGAGGAATCTGTGGCTGTGATGGATGAATCGATTCCACCGCTCGTACTAGGTCTATCAAGCTTGGACTGTTTCTGAGAGTCAGCAAAGGTGTTTGAACACACAGCATTTGTCATGAGGGGCGGAGCATCTGTCAATGTCTCTGCTTCGGCAGCTAAAGAGGCATCTTCCGGAAGTAGCCGTCCGTTTTTCTCGGCCATTTTACAGTTGGATTTCTTTTTCTCTTCAGTTTTTGGGTTGCCTTTCTGGTCGTTATTTTCTCGCTTTTTAGCTATTCCTTCTGGGGCCGCTGTAATAGGTGCTGGCGTGCCTATTATGCTGGGAGCCTTTGCCCTACTTCTGGTTACTCGTGCAGTAAGCAAAGTGCTAGTGTAAGCTTGGTCTAGACTGCATCGCAACTGGGCTTTTATCTTTGTGATTTCTTCCTCAAGATAGTTGACATTGGCGGCTAGAATCTGGCATCCACTGCAGCTTTGGCCTGCATTTTCTGCGTCCATACAGTCAAGTATATATATATATATATGAGATGATACCGACAAAGACAAGGGAGACCGGAATGGCCATTTCTGGCTTATTAGCCGTCATCAGCCAGTCATACCCAACCCCAAGTGTGGATCACTTGAGATTCGAACTCAGGATCTTTGGTTCTAGTATGAGCCCCAAGGCGCAACGGATGGAGCACGTTCCGTAACCTGATCGGCGAGCGCCTACTGTCATAATTAGTATTCCCGATCACAACCGACAGGACAACGGGCCCGTGGCTCAGTGGTAGAGCGTCAAACTCCATGACCAAAGATCCCGGGTTCGAATCTCAAGTGATCCACACTTGGTGTTGGGTATGGCTGGCTGATGACGGCTAATAAGCCAGAAATGGCCATTCCGGTCTCCCTTGTCTTTGTCGTCTCCATCTCATCTATGTCTACTACTAGTCGCTGTGCGACTGCCTGCGAAATTTCTAGTATGAGCCCCAAGGCACAACGGAACGAGCATGTTCCGTAACCTGATCGGCGAGCGCCCACTGTCATAATATATATATATATATATATATGCAGTATGCTATTACCGACAAAGACAAAGGAGACTGGAAAGGCCATTTCTGGCTTATTAGGCGTCGTCAGTTATTCATACCCAACCGCGAAGTGTGGAACAGTCTCCCTTGTCTTTGTCGGCAATAGAATACTGCCTATATCATGCGCCGCTGTGCGGCTGATGGTTGGGATCGAGAGAGAGCCCGTAAGGCACAACGAAACGAGTACGTTCCGCAAGAACGATCGGTGAGCGCTTCCTACCATTATATCTATATATATTCGTATACTAGAATACCGGCATACTGGAAAATTAAAATGGAAAAAACAATACTTTCCAGAAACGATATCGCTTATGGCGTGAATTTGCAAAGTTGGTCCAAAAGCTTGTCCTCAAACTTTGGGTTATGTTCAAAAGCAATCAACTAGCAAAAACCGTTTAATAAACATTTCTACGCGTGATCGGCGTCTGCGTCAATACGTGTCGAGCGCGTTTATCCATCCCTTCGGGTTCGCCGTGCCCATTCAATTCGTGGCATCGAAAGCGATATGTCGATTCTGCATGCCTCATCTAAGTCCATTTTATTGTACGCCGAAAACACTGATGGACCACTTTACACATCGGTTTTTCTTAAAGGGGAATATTCGGAGACCATCCTGCATTTTAAGAATAGTCGCCATCTCCCTCAAAAAGTGGAGTTTTCTCTCTAGAGTTCTGGTCAGACTCAGAACGCACAGCTCTGACGAAGGAAGTTATCAATCAGAACCTTCACACGCGTCATGCACGTTTTTCCAAATCGACACACAAATGACTTCTTATGTCGAGGCATAAAGCCCTAACAACTCAAAGGGAGGAGTTCCTTCAACACCATAACAATTCAGGTATTATGACCACTAGCCTGACAGACTCTCCCTTTCGTGAAAAATTTACCTGAGGTCTTTGAATGACATCCGATAAAACACTAAATACAACCAGCACAGCAACCGGCAACTACCTTACGGATACAGCTTGCACACCCTAAGGGTAAAATTGGCCACCTCGGTGGAAAAGGTGTTGTCTACAAAATCCCAGGTGTTCGTTGCAATGACGCCTATCGCGGCCGATTAAAAAGTCTGCCTAAACCCAATTACACGGACATGGATTGGCGATGCGTAGGCAAACCGCCTATCGCAGGTGGCCGTGCAAAACTGGATACTAGGCACAAATTTGTTTGGGAAAACATTCGCATTGTTTGCGCCTTCGGATACCTGGGAGCAGTGCTGTCAGATGAGGCAGTCACCAATCAGCATGTCGCTTTAGGTGCCATGTGCTGAATCCTTAAGGACGAATCCAACTGGGCACAGCCAATCCCGAAGGGATGTCGAAATGCACTTGATGCGTATTGCTGCAGACATCCACCAACCGAAGAATACTTTATTTGACATTGTTAATCAGTTAATTGTTTCTTTACGCCACCCGTACTCCGACGATGAGTTGGGGGACCGGCCTCGAAAATCCATTTAAGGAAGTTAACTTTTTCATATTTTTGTACCGGAGCAGGCGGAAGTCGGTCAACAGCTTGCCAAATGAAGGAACTCCGTATACACTGATTAAATAACGAAACGTAGATATAATGTACCGGACTACGTTAATTCCGGTACGAATGAGGGCCCTATGTCCAACAACAGGGGCTCCTGCGTGTTAAGGCATTGATGAATCTGGGTCCGACGGGATGCGTATGATCCATCTAAAACGCCCGCATAAGGGCTAATAGCGTAATGTGCATCCACATTTTTAAGCTTTAGGGGCCAAATAATAGTATTGATTATGGTTTCATTAAGGAGGATAAAGTAAGCCTGATAAAGAGCAGTATCAATCTGCCCATATATCGGTCATTATAAAATTGTCATATATATACATATATAAGTCATCAGGACGAACAGTGATCACCTCGCATTTTTTCGACGTTTCTGCATTAACGGAGTTGGTATAGTTTCCATCTTGGTCAATTCGTGTGTGATTAAATCCTGTAGATAAAGCCCTCTGCGCACATCCTTCCTCCTATATGTGACAGAAAATCGTAGATAATATCGAATTTTAAAACAGTATATATAAGATATAAATTCTGGAAGAGTTCCCATCTTGTACATCTCACTAACCTCGGCCTTGTGAAGGCGGGTACACACCGAGCAAATTGACCGTGAACAGTGCTCACAGAGGTTTGATGTCGGGGTCAACTCCTTGCATGTTTGACACACTGGAGAAGACGCGGGCGAATGACGTTGCACAGAGGGTCTCCGCGACTGGTCGGCAACACGAGTTTCCGTGGGACAGAGTGGACATCTGACCAATTTTTCAGCAGGATTCGCGGGTCGCAGTCAGGGGTTAAGGCAAAAGTTTTGACCTGTTAATTGTTATGTCCGCAATGGAACCATTAATTTGACCTCAAATTTGAATAGAACGGAGGTTCGCGCAATCGGAAAATGGAGTCGCTGTTAATATGCGCGATCTACGCAGTTGAGAACAAGCCTCAAGAGACAGCTTTGACCGCAATGACGTGTGTAACCGCTGCAGTGCAATCATGCACTTTAGGAGGGCTTAAGCCGCCAAACGGTTGCTCGTATTGGCCAAACTGACCGTGACTTCGCAATATGCCTCCAGACTAATAAAATTGCCCTAGGTGTGCATTCGTACTGACGCAGTGAAGGTGGTCCTTCAATTCACGCATTAGAGTGGGTATGCCTGGAATCTAGCAAGGTACCACGACGTCCGCAGGCGATGGGCTTATACTTATAATAAATCAGATGGTACTAATAGTCGGACTTAAAATAGTAATATCAGTAGTAGTGGTTTTTCACAACACCGACAACGCAGTTGTTTGTTAAAAACTACGATACGCATTCCGGAAGCACGTGTCGTTAAATAACGCAGCTAGGTGGGGTTCGTCTTATAACCGGATAGCCGGCCTTCACTATGTAACTTCTTTGTTTTCCTTTTTTAACTGTTCCCTTTTTAATTTCCACGGCCTGCCAGAGTTCTCCAAACCCCATATAGTGAGACACTTACCTATTTGCCAACAAGCTACTACTTTGACTTAAGTAAGCCATTTTGTTTATATTAACTTCAGTACTGCTGAGTATCATGCGCGCAAATACGGTGAATGAGTTGTTTGCTGTAGTCAAGAAAATTCTCCACCCTTTCAACACTCTTATTTCACTATCAGCCTTATGCACTTGGCATAATAACATCACCAGTAAATATTGGTAACTTAACAATTTACAGTGCAGACCTGCACAGCTTTATTAAACTTTTCAAGGGCTGCCGTCACGTACACCAAGTACTGTGATATGACTTCAGTTTAAATTTATGCGAGTATTTGGGCAAGAACTGAAACCTACAGATCTTGAGGCTTGAGTCAAGAACTTCTAAGAAGATTTTAGCTGACATCAATCAGCGAGTTTGGAAACATCGTGATACATTCGTAGGCCGTTAGCAGGCAGTCTACTGTACACAAATACGGGGTGTTTACTAAGCAGTAATATTTTTTTTATTTGTAGCAGGGTGG
>CACRXP010000084.1:1373779-1405734 GCA_902702965.1 Spirometra erinaceieuropaei
AACCTGAACGACCATCCACAAGAAATAGAAAACTCAACTACCACTACGTCGCCAAATGTCTTCACGATGTATCCCATTTTGAAGACCTTACTAAACACAGCATGCACAGTCCGCCTTTATGGACAATCGACTGAAAATACTTAAAATGGTGGAACCCTCAGCAATATGTCATAGCCGATCTGAAATTCGGCGTAGTCTGCAACTAAGGTAAAGTGCGAATTCGTTAAAAGAATGAAGCGTTCTCTTTATATAGACACAAAGGCGTTATTTAAAATTACGCCTAGCAATTCACTTTAAATTAATTAATGATTGCGGGCTGGAAGACACCTGATCTTATGAAAACTTCTATTTCTATGACCTATCTATCGGCAAAATCAAGTCAAAACCTATTGTTCTTAAATAACCGCATTTCAATTAATTTCAAGGCGGAATAAATACAGCGAATTTAAAATGGAATAATATCCAAGTCATAGAGCAATTGTTTTAATGTACTGAAATTGCATGTATATCATATATGCATTAAAGTTACATGCACGATCAGATTTAGCAATTTTACCTTAAAATTTAAAAAACCTTTTCGCACGATTTCTGGTTTCCCCCAAATCTGCATCTTTCTATGCTCTGAGAAGGGGCATGTAAGGCACAGTCATGTTCGTAGAAAAATCGACCATTCTAGGAACTATTTTGGAACACCCTAATTGAGCTGAACAACAACGACATATGCCTTTCTTTTATTCATGGATTCGCGTGTCCTTATACAGCTTGCTACGAAAACGGGACGTTCTGATGATGGCAGAAGGAGAAGGAATTGTTTACGGATGTACGAGAGAAAAAAGGAAAGAGGAAGGGAAGAGGAAAAGATGACGATAATGAGAAGGAGTAGGACGAGTGGAACTGAGAGGATAAGGGGAAGCAGTAGAATTAATGGGAGTGGAGGTGGAAAGAAGAGGAGAAAAGGCGTCCGTGCTAAACCATTAGTTTAGAATGAGGCATAAGCGCCCCAAAGTAGCAACCAGTAACATCTACTCCCCATAAAAATCACTGGTTGCCTATTTTTTCCCCTGCTGGTTTTTGAAAAATGACCGGTTGCTGACTGACTTGCAAGTTTTATTCATATCTTAAAATACTCTGATCTACACTTCCAGATAAACGCGTCTAGGTTAGGTTATTTCTCGATTCTTGTAACCGACGACAATCTCCAGTTTGAAATAAGCCTAGAGGCTGGTAGTATGAGTATGCGATTATCAAGTGGTGGGAGAATTTATCGGGTATAATTAGACAGTTCAGCTGCGTCGATCCTTAGTGACACACTTTACTTCTTAAAAGGTCACATTCAGTATATACACTAATCTGCATTGCTATACTTCATTCAAATCACAAAGGGTCCCTATTTCTGAGACAGTTGGCTAACGAAATTCCCCTTCCTCATCTTTGTTTAAGTTTTTCGAATAATTTGAAGACGTCAACAATTATTGTGGAAGTCCCCGACTAGAAGTCCGCATCAGTTAAACGTCTAGTTTGGAAAGAGATATACGTGCTTCAAAGTAACAACCAGTTACATTTACTCCCAAAAAAATTAATGTTTCCTACTTTATCTTCCTCGAAATCACTTTTAAAAATGACAAGCTGCTAACTTCTTTGTGATCTTTATTTAAGATTTGAGACTCTCTGGGCTACATTTCCGAATAAACGTGTCTAGGCATGGTTATTTTTCGAATCTCCCATAAGGCACAACTGTTTGTTTTTGCGAGCCGTGAATATTTTGGCTTCTGTAATGCTTACACAGCCAGAGTTTGTTGTAGACAGACCGAATTGTATAGCGGACAGCAAGTTATACATAAGAGTAAGCCCGTATGGGTATTGGAGTCCCAGGGAACAGGGTGAGTGGTGGTGGCGCCACTTGAAAACGCGACACGGACATCATTTGCCTATAAAAAGGATGCATTCAATAAATACACAACTCAGTCGTTTTCTCACATTGTTGTGCTTAAAGCATATCATGAGGGGTCTACATTTGTGAGACAGTTTGCCAACAAAATGCGTCTTCGTCTCATTCGTTTAAACTTTTTGAAACATATGGGGATGTCAACAGTTATTGTGAGGCCTCGAACTAGAAATTCTTATCAGTTAGAAATAGGGAGTGACGATTGACGGAAGCCGTCGTTTCTTTTGCTTGAATACCCAGAAACACACATGTATGGCTGTGGAGAATTCACACTTATGAGATCTCGGTTGTAAACGCATTTCAGATGCTACGTGGTAGAATACAACAAGATATGATAGTCATTTTAGAAAACTTGAGAACAGATTTAACAGATTGTTTGGAGAGAACAAGCGGTAGTCCGCATGCAGACCCACCTTATGGAAGCAGCCTGACCACTGGAGGGCGCGCCGCGTTTTCTCACATTTATTCTTACTCCATTTACATTGTGCTGCATCCCAAGGATGGTGCGTGCATTCATCTTTGTACGAAGTATCAAGTACCCACAACCGCCGGGCTTCTTTGTTTGCTGATCAATGGTCATATGCAAATGCAGAACCTGTCCAATCTGTGAAAAGTAGTCCTCCAGCATGTCGCTGGTAATGATGTTCTTCACACCAGACAGGAAAAACTGGAGTGGATCGCTCTGCGTTTTTTGCTGACCTCCCTTGTTACGACGTGCATGGTCGCTGGCATCATCTTCATGAGCACAGACAGTTGCGCCATCATTCACTCCTCCTTCCTCGGTTAGCAGAGGCTGCAGGTCAAAGCGACGTCCGTTCCTACAAAATAATGATGTCGTGCTATCATTTTATGTGTAGCTGGGATGTTAGACAGACACCAACGACTGGGTAAATAAATCATGCCGCACCAAGGTACAAAGGTAGCTAGGTTGCATTTATTCCTCTCTCCACTTCTTCAGCCCTACATCTTCACCACGAGTTGACATCCCAGTTATTCTTAATCTTAAAGCCCCCACGTCATTTCCTAAAGTTAATGGGTGTTTTGGTAGATTTCGACTACTTCATTTTGTCCCAACTGTGAAAAACCTCTGCGACCTCGGAAGTAGTGCAAGGCTTGGGTACAGCCAAAACTCTAGTCGTCTGAGCCATGAGGTCCCGCCGGGAGCCGTAATTTTAATCCCATACAGTAGATGTGCTAATTCATGAAATGTCAACCAACATTTCGAAATGCGTTCTCGTTTTGAAAAGATAAATTAAGTTGTGTTGTTAAACTAATCATGATGCAGCAGAAATCTATAATGATCCAGTTACCCCAGGGTGTCGGCTTTCGAAAGAACTTATTTTCGGCTGCATGCAAGGTCTACAATCTGCAAAAAATGACTACTTATGTAGTATGCAATTTTCTCATTGATTTTCGATGCCCTCGAAAATTCAATTATATTTCATGGAAAACATGCATAAAAATACTCATTTGTTTACTTATGTGGTAGAAAATCACGTTTTCTTTCAATTTCATACTCAAAAGGAAAGTAAAATTCCGTTTTAAAAAAGTTTCTTAACGTGAGATTTTTTAATACCGTTAAATGGCCGTTCATGAAACGTCATGTATCTGCATTAACGAATGTGACTTGTAAAGTTAACAATATTGCTCAAATCCACGGCTTAGTTTTATGAACCTCATATGGTCTCCTCTTAACACCGTAGAGAAATGCGTGGTTTTCCGTACACGGAAAATATACAACTTGTAGTTTTGAAACCCTAAATGCAAGCGTAACAGCAGGTCGGGTTCAAAATTATTCGGGAATTAGAAAAGTTTTTTATAACCGAATTATACTCTTCTTTCGAGTATGAAATTGGAAGAAGACGTGATTTTCTATCAAATAAGTAAACAAATGAGTATTTTTATGCATGTTTTCCATGAAATATAATTGAATTATCAAGGGCATCGAAAATCAACGAGAAAATTGCATACTACATAAGTAGTCATTTTTTGCAGAGTATAGTCCTTGCATGCAGCCGAAAATAAGTTCTTTCAAAAACTGACACCCTGCGGTAACTGGATCATTATAGATTTCTGCTGCATCATGATTAGTTTAGCAACACAACTTAATTTATCTTTTCGAAGCGAGAACGCATTTCGAAATGTTGGTTGACATTTCATGAGTTAGCACATCTACAGTATTTAGGTCAAGTTGTCCGCCCAGCCTACTGCAACGTCTGGGATTCTCTAAATCTGACACCGTAATATGGCTGCCCAGGCAGGACTTCCCAGGCAATCAATCTAGAATCCACTAGATTACTACCACGCTGGCGTAATTAAAAGGTGGATTCAATGCGTTGCTGGGTGGGTAACTTGACCTAAATTTGATTAAACTCACGACTCCCGGTGAGGCCTTGTAACTCAGGTGGCTGTACTCACGTCTTCTCTAGCTCTACTGCGTTCGAATCTTGCCAAGGTCGTTGAGGTCTCCACAGTTAGGTCAACATGAATTATTTTCTGTAGTGTTAGTTGTCAAATGTGACAGATGCGACGGAGGTCGGTCGAAAACTCGAATGTGCTATTGGACCAGTTAAGCAATCATTTTTTCGCCGGCACTATTGTGGGGATAAATAACCTAGGACATGGCTTTGCAGAGCTACGGTAGATTTTGAAATAACGAGACTAGAAGGATCAAACTAGGACTTCATGGCAGGTTGCGACGTCGAATACACTGTGGCCGTCGATTGGATTAGCCGCCACCGAGACTGACTGTAGTGTCTAACGATTAATTTACAAACTTTGAGTCTGAAACGTGACACCGCGGATGATGAAGTAAAAGTAGTTTGTAGAGTCTATAAAACCATAGGGTTACTGTGTACCTTCGATAGCAGAGTGCCAGCGCACCCTAGATTGTCAGAAAAACCTTGTTTGTCATCCAACCTCTGCAGAAAGGCAAACTGCGAAATATCGGGTTGCTATTGTAGCCTGTTGCAAGTGGCAATGTGGATTTCAGTTGCGTTTAATACCCAATGCCAAGTTTATTCTTTTTGATCAGAACGAAAAATAAGAGGTGAAAGTAGTAAACAATCAGAAAGGTTATGTCAAGCAGAAAAAAAACGGGCACATAATTGTGCAGTTTCTTTCCAGAAAAATGTAAATAAGTATTAACATGTAAACAAACAAACCCGAGGTCATTTCGAGGTGGATTGTATTTTCTGACTAAGACGGAGCCACGGCCAATAGTATGCCGTTTTTTCAGTAAGATATTCCGTAGATCAGTTCCTTCAACAAAGCTAATGAATCCAAATCCGAGAGGGGCACCAGTGTCTGGGCTGACGGCTCGGTATATGTTAATTATGCGTCCAAACTGAGAGAAATAATTCTTTGTGTCACCAATATCCTTGAAACTCCCTAGCCAGCGGATGAAAATATTAGAGGCGTTCCGATCAATCTCAGTTTTCACCATGTGGTTTTCGTCTTTATCGCTGGAGACGGTTGATAACTGAAGACTGTTGAGGCAAGAATTAACAGAAATATACGCGGTACTAAGACTGAAGTAGTGGAAACATAGTGGGTCACATCTTAATGATGATAATTATGGTTTAGTCAGGTAGCAGTAATTTGCGTAATTTCCAGAGGCCTGCCGCTTTCTCTTTCGTTAAAGGCATAACGCCAAACAACTAGGTGTTCTGATAAAGCAAAATGACAGAGTACGCTACCGTTGCGACCGATCGTTTGGTTAACAGTCTTAAAGTCGGCATGAAGCGGAAAGAACCTCGAAGTTGTCTTCCCTAGTTAAAAGCACGATTTTGTATGGTGTCAGCATCGACTTAGAGAGAACAGATTACAGAATACCTAGTAAGGTGTCTAGACTAAACTGAGTGAGTTGGGCCTGACGGCAAGTTGATCAAACACTTTCGAATCACTGACAACTGGCGGATATTTCCCAGTCGATGCTTCAAAGAAGAGAAAACCAGACAGTTCCTGTGATCTACATGCTGGCTTATAATGGAACATTATGCAAACCGCAGTGGAAAAGTCGCACTTCAAAAAACTCGCCTGTTACAAACCAAATTCTGGTCAGACACATCGAAAAACTGGGCATGGCTTGTGGACGTAAAATACAGAGCCAAAACAGAATACGAGGTCTCCTCCGAGGCTAGCTGCCAGTCTAGAATTTTTAGCTCAATTTTAGAGCACGTACGGACAAGTCCAACTGAGGTGCAGACAACACCAGCCCGGTATGATATGAACATGTCGATCTCGATGGGGATTGCTTCACTGAGGAGTACGCGAATGGAACTACTTGTTTCCGCCATCCCAGACGACGTCAAGAAAAGACTGTGCTACCTAACGCAGTTTGTCAGCAATTACGTAATGACTGTAAGATTGCCCTTGATTTAGTACACTCAGTTTGGACATCCCTAAGACCAGTGAGGGTGATACCAAGTATTTCCTGCTAAAAACCAACTATATCATGACATTTCTGCGGCTTGTTAACAGCGAGCGAAACTGACCGCCCCTGTACTGGATATAGATTAGCGTTGACTCACGCATGTATTGGTCAGTAGTTGCAAAAACGTGTGACATCTACAGCAATCTATTCTTCATAATCTACACTTGGAAGCCTTATTTCGCTTGACCTTTAATAATCTTTCTAGTTACTCTCAAAATTAGCAAGGTGTTGTCAAAAGAGGACTAACCTGCTGCCTAATTTCAAATATGCATTAGTAGACTTCCAATATATAAATATAAAACATAATCGCCATGGGTCGACTTAAGGAACCGAATGCACCTGACGCCTGGTTCCCTGCCGGTAGTAGGCGTTTTTCATGGCAAGGTAACCCAGCATACTGAACTAAAAATTCCTTAGGACGAATTTTTATAGAAAAGCAGTACAGGAGTGAATTCATTATGCATTATTTGAATGCATGTGAGCGTCAAAATTCGGGAGAACCCATGCGCATCGTTTAAGTAGCCAAAACGTTTAAATAAAATGTGCGCGGCGTCGGAAAATCGGCACATGCACGAGTGGGGGAAGTAGAGTAAAGCCAACACTGGAGAATTGACCCCCCATGGGAGATTAGCAAATACAACCCCGTAGGCCACACAGGAGAAATGTTTCGTTTTGTCACTTAGTCATACTCGTGACCTGGAGTGGATTCCCGTACCAACCATACATGGGGTAGCACTGTCTACCTCTTCTTTAGGAAGAGACTATAACTGTTTCACAAGCAAAATTCTGATAAAATGCATCATCAAAAAGCTGAGTGTGCTCTGTGGGAGTAAAATATAGGGCCAAAACGAAGTACGACATAGCAGCACGTGTCTTCCTCGAAGCTAACGGCCAGTCTATAATTTTTTTCTCGTTCTTAGACAATTAAGTAACAAGCGAAATTGATCACCCCTGTACTGGATATAGAGTAGCGGTGACTCAAGCATGAATTGGTCAATAGAAGTAGGGATTTGTGTGAAATCCACGACAATCTAATCCTCATAATGTACACTTGGAACCTTAGTTCGTTTGACCTTTAACATCCTTACTAGTCACACTCGATATAACAAGCCACTGTCACCGAAGAGGTGTAACCAGAGGATAGTACTTCCGGTGCTCAGACTGAAAACAGTCACGCTTTTCCGTGAGAGATACCGGACGACATTATGGTATGATTGCACACTAGTAGACAGGGACTGGCGGGTGAACAAATGAAAAGGGCTTCTTATTATATGTGCGCTTCCGAATAACACACAATGGACTGAATCACCACCGGATAGCTATCTTTTGATTAATTAATTTCAGGTGCAAACTACTATGGTAGTTAAATAATTGAGAATATGGAATACACTCAGAGACAAATTGGAAAGTGCTTGGAACTCACTTTATTTTGTGCGTTGCGCAAACAGCTACAACTGAGTCCCCGACTGCCTAAAGGTGTCTGCTCAAGCAACTGGATCGATTGACGGGTATAAAACGCAAGATTCTTTGAATGACTTTTGCGGCTTATACGAGTACCCCGTCGGCAACAGGTACTTACGTCCTGAAGGTCACTGTGGCCCACCAATCAGTGCAATGCATAGTTAAGCTGTAACAGCTGCCACACCGAGTTTCGCAGTTCTTAAAGCCAAGTCAATGCATTTCAAAATATACTACATCTGATAAGCTATAACTTGCTAGTAAGTAGGGCTTGGGGTTCTGCCATTAGGAGTGAATAGAAGACTTCGAGTCATGCATCAGTGGATCCTCATACTGCGATGTTTGTGACAAACTAAAGAATAGGAGGCTCAAAGTACCCAAATAGGCGCTCGGGGCATGCAGTGAGAACGGGGTTGTATGTGGCACGCATAGACGGGCTGTTTATTTTTGTCAGATACTGCCCCCCTCCACGTCGGCCTCCGGTCGTCTTGACATGTGTTCGGCGAAAAAATCGGATTTCCGTCCCACGCACAAGACACCAGTACTGCCCACAATCGGTCTTAAGGTCTAACAGCATCTGCTATGCCAAAATCATAAAGCCATGGTCCTCGCAGTTCGGTATGCGGTGCCAATTCTCTGACAGTTGGTTCCCTGTCGGTAGATGCTCTTGCGCCCTCGGTAGGCACGCAGGTCGTGAGCATGGCTGCCCAATTATCCTCGTCCCCTTGCTGCTGCTGTCGTTGTTGCTGTTGATGATGGTATTGGTTAAAACTCTGGTCATCTGATGCGTGCACAGGGCAACGTGGTGGTACGCCTAGGCGCGGGCTCGGCCGTACCATCCACCTGCTCCCTCCCTAATCTCCGTTGTTCTTGACAACAGGTCCAGCTGTAGATTAGGAGGAGAGAATGCGGTAGATGCAGCGCAAGTCTGCACTCATTATAAAAGCAATCGCGCACAATTCAACCTGCCTTCTTTACCTTGCTGTAGAACACAAGGAAGGTATCTTCGACATCGGCGATCAAGCTGTCGGGAAACGAGTTGGACGCCGGTGCAGTAGGTGGGCTAACTCATCAATTGTAAGCCGAAATTCCAAAATGCCTTTTCGTTTCGAAAAGACTAATTAAATAGGGATGTAAAACTGATCATTGCGCAGCATAATTCTATAATAATTCAGTTGCCTCAGGATACCGGCTTTCTAGCAAACTTCTTTCCGGTTGCATGCAGAAGCTATTCTCTGTGAACAATGACTACTTATGTAGCATGAATTATTCTCATGGATTTTTGATGCCCTTAAAAATCCAACTACATTTCATGGAAAAGGTTGACAAAATATTCATTCGTTCCCTCCTTCGCTAGGAAATTGCGTTCTCTTCCAATTTTATATTCGAAGGAAGGGAATAATTTAATTTTAAGAACGGTTCTAATTGTGAGATTTTTTAGTAACTTGAAATGGCCGTTCATAAAACGTCTTGTCTCTGCATTTACTAATATGGCTGGTAAATTTAACAATATAGTTCCAATACACTGCTACATTTTATGAACATCATACGGTCAATGACTGTATGGTTTTCCGTACGCGGAAATTATACGGCCTGTAGTTTGGAAACCTTGAATGAAAGTGCAACGGCTAGTCGGGGTCAAAATTATCAGGGAATCGGAAAATTTTTTGAAAACCGAATTATGCCCTTCATTCGAGTAAATGATCGAAATAAGACGTAATTTTCTACCGAATGGGCGAAGGAATTAATATTTTTATATATGATTTTCATGAAATATGATCGAATTTTTGAGGAAATCGGAAATCAGTGAGAAAGGTGAAATCTATTTAATTAAGTTGTCATTGTTTACAGCGTATAGTTTTTGCCTGCAGCCGGAAATAATTTCGTTAGAAAGTCGACATCCTGGGGTAACTGAATTATTATGATACACGAAGATTAGTTTTAAACCATTCTTTAGTAAGCTTTTCGAAACGAGAACGCATTTAAATTTCGGTTGACGTTTCACGAGTTAGCCCACTTACTGTACCTTTTCTAGAAGCCAATGCCATAGTTGCTATCTGCATTTGCCTTCCTTATACCTCAAGAAACTAACAGGTCCTAACGGCGTAGCACGCTCTTCGCAGAAAAAAAGTAGATGTGTGACATCCTTCTGGATCGTAAGTATTGTATGCGTCTGCTATTTCATGATTCGGCAAACCACGTTCTTGCAGCCTGATATGCACTGCCAATTCTCTAGCACTTAATTTCCAGTCGGTAGATGCGCTTGCGCTCCCCGTGGGCACACAGGTCGTGAACATGGCTGCCCAATCATCCTCGTCCCTTTGCTGCTGCCGTCGTTGTTGCTGTTGATGATGTCATTGGTTAAAACCCTGATTATTTGATTTGTGGACTAGGGGACGTAGTGGTACGCCTAGGCGCGGGCTCAAGAGTACCATCCACCTGCATCCACCTCATCTCCGTTGCTCTTAACATCAGGTCCAGGTGGACAGTAGGAGGAGAGGGTGCAGTAAATCTTGTGAGCGTCTACTACCACAGTAAACTAACTCATGCATACGTCCCCGTGCCTGTTCTCAAGTTGCTGCGGTGTACACAGTGGACATCGTCGGCAACGTCGGTCGAACTGTCGGGACAGTAGTTGGGAGCTGTCGCCTTCGATTATTGGGACATTAATTATACGTATATGGTGGATTTCGAAAGATAAGGAGAGAGAGAGAGAGGGAGAGGAAGACTGCAAAGACCTCTCTTGGAAGTGGACACTGCGCCCTCTTTGCAATCCTCCCCGAACTACCGCATAGCCTTGTGCGTCATTCAAAAGGCTGGAATATAAACAGTATTGTAGTACACTAGTAGACAGGGATTTGCGGGTGAACAAGTGAAAAGGGCTTCTTGTTAAACGTGCGCTTCCGAATACCACACAATAGACTGAATCACCACCGAGTAGGTATCTTTTGATTAATTAATTTCAGGTGCAATCTGCAGTGGAAGTTCAATAAGTGAGAATATGAAATACGCTCAGAGACAAATTGGAAAGTGCTCGAAACTCACTTTATTCTGTGTGTTGCGCAAACAGCTACAACTAAATCACCGACAGCGTAATAGAGTCCGCTCAAGCAACTGGATCGATTGACGGGTATAAAACGCAAGATTCATCGGATGGCGTTCGCGGCCTATACGAGTACCCTGTCGGCAACGATTAACAGGTACTTACGTCCTAAAGGTCATTGTGGCTCACCAGTCAGGGAAATGCATGGTTATGCTGTAACAGCTGCCACACCGATTGTGCCAGTTCTTAAACAAGTTAGATCAAATATCCGAGCACACACACACACACACAGTGAGTGACCGATCTCATAAAATGTTGGCTTAACTTCGGAAATGCGTTCTCGATTGGGCAGCTGAACTTGGGCGCTGTTGTAGTACTGATTATCTTGCCACATAATCCTATTATATTTCGGACTCGGCAAGATGTCAGCTTTTGAATTCATTTCCCTTTAATCTACTGTAGAAACCAAGCTCGCTAAAAAACGACTACTTAAATAGAATGAATTGTTCCTTTGATTTTCAATGGTCTTGCAAAGTCAAATATATTTTATAGAAAATACGATTCAAAATATGCCTTCTTCCAATCGTTTGATAGAAAATCACGCCATATTTTTCATTTTTTTACTCGAAAAAGAGTATAGTTAGGTTTCAATAAAGTTTTTAATTATGAGAATATTTAAGACCGTGTAGTGTCTATTCATGCAGCATCGTACCTGTACGTTTATCACTGCTCCTCATGAAATGTACAACATGAGACGCATCCATTGCAAAATGTTTTGGACTATATAGTATAATTCTAAAGACATGGCAAAATATGCGATTTTATTAACGGGGAACGCATGGATCCTAGAGACTGAAACCACTACGTTCTAATGCAACGACTGACCAGGCTCTGAATTATTCGGGAATGAAGAAACTTATTTAAAACCTAATTATACTCTTTCTTTGAGTATTAAATATAAAGACGGTGTGATTCTCTATCAAACGATTGAAAGAAAGCATATTTTTTTCGTAGTTTTTATAAAATATATCTGAATTTTCAAGTCCATGGAAAATCATTAGGAAGAATTCATGCTACTTAAGTAGTCACTTTTTACCGAGCTCGGTTTCTACAGGAGATGAAAAGGCAATGAATTCAAAAGCTTAAATCCTGCCAAATTCGAAATATAATAGGATTTTGGTGCAAGTAAACATTCCCAATCGAAAACGCAATTCGGAATTTAAGCCAACATTTCCTGAGATCGGTCACTCACTGTACAATAGTTTTTACGTGATTATCAGGGGCGATGATGGTGTCGGATCTCCAGAATGTGTGATCCGCTTCAGTACAAGTATGGGCAGGAATACAGTTTCTGGCTGGGGTTACTTACTCCTGGGGCCAATTGTGTAAAAGAAAATAATTGGCGATATATTCTCGTATGTGTCAGAGAAAGAAATAAAAAGACCTCGCGTTGGTCTCTGACTGATTATGGTAAAGATCCTTTAAAGTATTCATCGAGTTAATAGCACGGAAATAAAAGGCCTTTTTGACAATGCCTGCAAAGCGGCAATTAATTCACTTACTTTAATAAGCAAGTGGTGAAAATAGTGTCCTTTTTTAATTAGTGACAATATGGAAAATCAACACTTGCGATATTACTAAGTTTTCAGATTTTCACCTCTTTTGCTCAACACAAGTGCTCTCCGGAGTAAGTTACTTCCTCTAAAACCATACCCTTGCCCAAGTATGGCCACAGCAGTCAAAAAAGACACGTAGTAGAAAAAAGACACTGTCACACAGTATTACATCAAAGCAGCATTAGAAAAAGCATACAGTTAAGACCGTCTGCAACCGCATGTCCGCAAACCTCTTTGGGGGATTTTCCGGCCTTCTTTGTATCCGTATCGCCTGACGAATTGTCGGCGTCAGGAAATTGAGAGCCCACGGTCACACCTAGTCTTTTATGCAAGACCCTACTATGCTTACTTATAGCGGGAGGTATGAAGGAGTAAAAGGCAACTTCCAGCAGTGGAATTGCCAATGTGGAAGAGATGTGTTGACGAGCGTGAGGATAGGAGATAGGGATTGATGCCGGTCCAACGACCCCAAACCGGACCAGCTTTATGCGAAAACCGTCCGAGACGACTCAGACAACCACTAGACTCGATTATAATTATGAAACGGTATCGTGGAAACAACGCATACGTAAAAACCACTCTGTGCTTTCGCTCTACATGTGACATCTGCATCTCCCACAAGCCGGCTTCTGCACTATGCGCAACTTTGTATTATGCAGAGAGCTGCATACCTGGAAAGTTGCAGAGCAACGGCCAATAAACGGCATCTCATGCCCTAACTATCCTTGCTTTTGTGCTTGCCACTGGATTCGACGAGTGACGACCTGTACTACCGTACACACGCCGCCGACCGGACTGAATATCTCTGGACTATGCACAGGTATTTTAATGTGACCGTTAGTTTTGATGGAAAGGTGCTGAAGTAATCGTTCCAACCAATGTAGAAAAAGCATCAGTATCTCTCAAAAACTGGTATATCTTGTCAGCTGGGGACTCCTAAGAGTGCTTATATGCAGGGGTACCTAAACATTCACACTCACCATTAAACAACAGGGCTATAGCGACGTTTTACCTACTTCTTGCGAGCTTAGGCCTTGTTTGCATAAGACAATAAACCTTGAACAAGTAGACACGATCGCTGGAACAAGAGCTTTTTTAGCCTGACGTTTCGGATTCCTGCACGCATCTGCTTTTATCTCTGATGATGGGTTCGAGCAGGAATCCAAAACGTCAGGCTAATAAAGCTCTTGTCCCAGCGATCGTGTCTCCTTCTTCAAGACTACTTCCTGGGACTCGTCTCTTCGCTTCTATTGGCAGCTTATTTGGGCGCGATGCGTTCCGATCGGCGCGGCAATGGGAAACCTTCGGCCTTCGGTAGTCCTCCACATTTTCACAGGTCCGGTTTCTCCATAGCTGTTTCGAACATAAAGTGTTCCCGAAATGTGTTTCATACAAGCCCCCGGCTAACGCAGATTGGGTGAGACAAGCAGTATTTTAACATGACAGGAGGATGATCCGAGTGCTCCTCCAAGATTGTCACGCGAGACTGCGCAAGTACCGTCAAAGGATTGACCAGAAAAAGACCAAATGCTATGAGTTCATGGGCAAGATCGGTACAAATATGCTCCTGCAGAGGATAGCTGAACAAGCCTGCGAACAGTGTATGATACGCGAGGCAGCAGTGAAAAACAAATTTAAAAATATGCTCAGTCCAACGTCGCCCAGAAACGACAAACTAGTGCACAACCTGTCGTCAAAGGAGCTGACGAAGAATCATATGCAGTTTTTACGGCACGAAGCTTCATTTACCACAGCTGACGCCAAACCTGTTAACATGATTGCAGCAGTGGAATTAATCGTTTGTCAGACGGAGGCAATGGAGGAGACTAAGAAGTGCTTTCCAAGGTCGAACGTGATGCGCTTAGAGAACTCAAGGCCGACATACATCTGGTTATTGTGCCTGTGGACAAGAGGTGCTCCACGGTTGTACTAGACAGGAAAGACTACCTTCAAAAAGCCAAAGGTTTATTGGAGGACCGACAGTTCTATGTCCTATGTGCAACGAACCCTAAAAATGCGGTGTTGGCCTTGGGGAACTCAGGTGCAAAAACACCGACCGAGAGACCCCATGGAGAGACCCCAAGATACGGCTTTGGCCCGATTCTATGGCCTCTCTATGGTGCACAAAGACGGCGCTCCTCTCCGACCCATCGTGTCGCTCAAAGGTACTCCAACATACGGACTGCCTAAGTGGCTGTTCCAGCGTCTCAAGTTCCTGACCTCTGAGTCAGACACCGCGGTCTCTTCGTCAGCATAATTCCTGGGGAAACTCAAAAAGAGTAAGCCTCCATCCGAATGAGGTCATGGTATCTTTTGATGTTACGTCGCTTTCTACTTCTATTCGCGAGGACTAGCCGATGTTAACAATCCAGCAGCTTCTACAAAGCAAATACGATGAGATGGAGAATCGTCTAGGACGCGTCCAAGTCCTTCAGCTCCCGAAGTTCTGTCTCAGGACGTACTTCACGTTCGACAGGACAATCTACGTACAGGTGAAGAGCACAGTAATCGGTTCACCGATTTCGGGATTCATCGCCGATGCCGTCCTGCAACGCTTAGAGTAGTTGGTCCTCCAACACCACAAACCGAAAATCTGGGCCCGGTATGTGGATTATACTTTCGTCGTTATCGATCGGGATCAACTACTATCATTCAAGAAAATACATCTGAATGCGCTCTTCCCGGACATTCATTTTTCGATGGAAGCGGGAGAAAACAATAAACTGGCCTTCCTAGATGTCCTCGTATGCCGCAAAGATTGTATTGGACTAAAGACCAAAGTGTTCAGGAAAACAACAAATACGATGCAAATATTGAACTTCAACAGCAACAACCCAATCAATCACAAAGGCATTTGTGTAAAGCCGCTCTATCGGCGTGTCGAAACGCACTGCAGTGAGCCGGAAGACAAGCTTGCCGAATTACAATAAATCCGAAGGCTATTCAAAGTCAATGGCTACCCGCGCAACTTCGTCAACCGGTGCATACGCAAAAGAGACGGAAGGCCTAACCACACGGTCACTAAATTTTGGAGAGCGCTTCCATATGTCAGGAAGGTTTCTGAAGCTGTCGCCCGCCTTCTCGCACCACTTGGGGTTGGAGTTGCACACAGATCGGATGCAACCATCAGGCGTCACGTAATAAAATCGAAAGACTCACTGCCACGGCAAGAAACGCCTGGAGTCGTTTATCGGATGTGGTGCAATTGCAGACAAAGCAACTACATCGGAGAAACCGGAAGAGAACCCCGAACTCGAAGGGCCGAACACGCTGCAGCGTTGCAGAGAAATGACGCCGGTTCTCAAGTTGCGGCTCATTTGACGAGATCCGGTCACACATTCGAATTTGACGAGACCGAAATTCTCGAGAGAGATGGCAACCGCGTGATCCGGGAGCTGCTTTAGTCATGGTCTACTGTCCCCCAATCCATAAACAAGTGCAATGATCTTCCCATTCCATACTCGCTGCTGAGACTTCGCCTGAGCGGAGTAATTAGTCACGCGGGAAGCGCACAGATGAATACCGTTTCCAACGCCAGGGTCGGTAGTTCAGATGGTCTAGCAATCATCACACCAACATTTAACGCATATGATGAAATTGCCGCAATTAACGACGCGAATTTCGGTCATCAAACAATCAACACACCAGTTGCAACGATCCCTGATGAAGGGTGGAGCCGTGAATCTGTCTAGGTATGCGGTAACATGGCTACTGCATCCTTTAAATAGTGCAGCCCTTATGCATGAACCATCAGTATCTGCTTTTGTCTTTGATGATGGGTTCGAGAAGGAATCAGAAACGTCAGGCTAATAAAGCTCTTGTCCCAGTGATCGTGCTTCCTTCTTCGAGACTACTTCCTGGGACTCGTCTCTTCGCATCGATTGACAATGAATCTTTCTCAGCACCTCCTCTTCGTAATTATACATATAGGTTTAACATGCAGACTGCCATTTTCGACCTCAGGTCTTGATGGGCTGCAATACTGTGAAGGCATTATTTGCCAAAGGGAAGAAGAGATGGACAGCATGGCTAAGTTGTCAAGGAGGGTGGTCCGATGAGGACAAATGAGATTGGCTCGCTGGACCTAACAACCGAAGGGCAGAACGCAGCTCGTCAAATCACGCTGTGCACCGTTTTTGTGATTGACTGTAATGTCAGGAGTCGTGCCCTGCATCATCGGTTAAATGGAAGTCATTTAGATGCTTACGATAGAATCGCTCCGTGACAAAAATTACTGTTGATGGAAGCGAACAGGCGAGTTGCAGGTAGCAGTTCGGAAGACGAAGTTGTGATCACTGGGACAAGACATTTTTTAGCCTGTCATTTCGGATTCTCACTCGAATCCATCATCAGAGAGAGTCGCAGATAAGGGTACCGTTGGCATAAGAAGTGCAGTATTTATAGCACGTGGCTGCCGTGGGACCATATAATACTGTAATTAATAGCTCTCGCAATCACCGTCAGGGTCGCAGTTAATACGATGGTGGCTTGTAAATCCGCGTCCGAGTCGTTAATTGCCGTGATTTCGTCATCCGTGTTGAATGCTAGTGTGACGACTGCTCGACAAATTGGCTCACTGTCACTGGGACAATTGCTCGCCCGCGCCCTCCCCTGCCCAGAGAAAAGCTCAGCACGGAATACGTGACGGGAGGTAATTGCACTTGTTGATGGATTGCGGGCCTGAGAAACATGACTCGAGCAGCCGACAGCTCACGCAGTCGTCAGCCCTTGCGAGTATTTCGGCCTCTTCAAACATGAAAATATGGCCGGGCTTCGTCGAATGAGCCGTCATCTGCACTCATTGTGCCACCATTATCCTTATCCGGGACTGTCTCTGATGATGGATTCGAGTGAGAATCCGAAACGTCAGGCCAATAAATTTCTTGTTCCAATGATCACATCTTCGTCTTCGACTGTTTCTGCGCTCGCCAGCATAAACTCACATGGACAGCTGATTGGTTTCCTGTAATAATCTACCAATGTTACCTAGGTTTTCGATTCTAGTTCGGTTCAGCTTCCTTGGTCAGGTCAGTACTACGGACAGGTCTGGTAGTTTATTTTCCATGCTAACGTACCCTTTTGGATGAACGGCATGCTCCTGTGGAGCAGGCTGCATTGGTCGTACGAGCTGGCGAAAAACCCTGCCAGCATGGCCGAGGAAAAGTGGAAGTAAGAGTATACACAGCTCCATCCTCGTTCACATAGTTGATTCAGGACATCGTGTGGATCCCAACGAAGCCTTCCGTGTGATTAAGAAAGTCTCACGTAACTATCGGAAGCGACTGGGTCAGCGCTTACTGGCAACAACAGAAGCGACTGCCATCAGGCTAGAGAAGCAGGTCCTGTGTGCAAGGATCGATTAAGTGTATTGGCTGTCTCCGCGCCCCCGCACCCTTCCTCCCTTGTGAGACGACTCTACCTACAGTGCGTGACCGATCTCATTAAATGTTGGTCGAAATTCTGAAATGTGTTTTCGATCAGGAAGGATTACTTAGGTGGCGTTGTATTACTGATGAGCGTGCAACATAATGCGATAGCATTTCGGACTCACCAGGATGTCGGCTTTTGGATGTACTCCTTCCTGACCTTCTGCAGGAACCGCGATCTGCAAAAAATGACCACTTAAGTAGCATGCATTTTTCGTATTGAGTTTCCATGGTCTTGCAAATCCAAATATATTTTATAGAAAACGTGCACAAAATACGCCTTCTTTTAGTCCTTCGGTAGAAAATCACACTATCTTCATATTTTATACTCGAAAAGTGTATATTTAGGTTTTAAAAAAGTTTATAATTACGAGACTTTCAAGACCGTGCGATGTCCATCTATACAACATCGTACATTTCCGTTTACCAAGGCAATCCGGGTCCATGGCAAAATTTTCTGCACTCTTTATGGCATCTTCTTAAAAACAAAGAGGAATATATGATTTTCCTTAAGCGGAAAGCATGCACCTTGTAAGCTGAAATCGCCAAAAGCTAATGCAATGGCAGATCTGGCTCAAAATTATCCGGGGATTGGAAAAGTTGTTTAAAACCTAAATATACACTTTCTTCGGGTATAAAATATGAAGAGATTGTGGTTTTCTTCCGGACAAGTAAAAGGAAGCATATTTTGTGCGTGTTTTCCATAAAAAATTTTGCATTTATAAGACCATCGCAGATCAATGTGAAAAATACATGCTACTTAAGTAGTCATTTTTTACCGAGCGTGGCTACTATAGGAGGTCGAAATGAACAGCATTCAAAGGCCGACATCTTAGCGAGTCCGAAATGCTATGGAAGTATGTTGTTGGATAAGCAACATTACAACCCTACCTAAGTCATCCTTCCTCATCGAAAACGCATTTCAGACTTTCGGCCAACATTTCATGAGATCGGTCACGCACTGTAACCTTCATTGGTACTTACTGCCTCCTTTCCCCTCCTTGTCCTTTTTTATTCACATACCCCGTTTGTATGGGACGACGAACCGTAATCGATTGCTCTTATCAATCACATGTGTCAGTTTGCACTGATTAAACAATCGACGCTACCCCTTCTCTGATTAGCTGACGGACACTACCTGAGACAGGGCGAGGGTAAACACACGCGCTGGGAGCTAATAACCTCAGCGGTAGACACCGGCAAAGGCACAACCAGCCTAAAGAGGCGGCCTGAGGCTACTGCTTGTAGAGCCGTTTGTACGCACTTACTCTCGGTAAAAGCTGGTCTAACCCAATCTCTTTTCTCCGACTTCTGATTTGGGAACCTTCGTGATGTCGACCATACCGTCTCGACGCACCTGTAGCAGTTCGCGTCTCCTCGCTCTCCGTCTTTGTCACGCTGTCCTCCTGTCCGCCTCACACTCCTTGTCGATGCGCTGATGGGATGCGCGAGTGCTCGAAGCCAATCAACGCTGCCCCCACTCTGATTGGCTGGCGAGATTGAGACAACGAAGGGCGCACACACGCGCTGACAACACCTCGAGGGCGGACACAGACAACAGCTTGCTTGGAGCGCGCTTGCGGCGACTGCCCACAGCTTTTGTGTACACGCTTTCCAAGCAGTAAAGTTTGTCCATCTCAAACCGTCTTCCCTGACTTTTGATTGGGAATCTTTATCTTGTCGACCACACCACGACTTCCGACACACCTACTATAGGGTCGTTTACGGAGACTAAACAGGAAAAAATTGAAAGACCAAATGGTAGACTATTGAAACTGAGCAACCATGTTTTCTGCTCTCTATTTACATGCGAATTTCCTTACTTGTACAGTATATGAACTATTGTGCCCATTATATGCTGATTTTTCCCCTCCTTTGTTTATATTAACTACAATAATGCGGTCATCTACGCACCTCGCTAACACCGTTCGGAAGGGAGTCGAATCTGGCATGGATTTTACAACTTATTTACCAACGATTCTTCATGGTGTCGATAGTTGCATTTTTAGGCAGTTACCGCTTGTGATCTTCTGGTTTTGCTTGGTTTGCATACCAAATTTTTCTGTTGTTAACTAATGACTGTTTGCTGAAACCTGTAGAATGATATTTCCAAAAGAAAGCATATCTCTCTCATATGATTGCTCTGAATATAGAAAAAAAAAGCAAGCCCACTTGCGACGCTGACACGTTTGTGTGAATGAAAATCAATATTCCACGAGAGGTAATCGCTCAATAGAAAACTGGCTGCCAATTTTTTACAGTCTCTTCAGCACCCCAGGTAGTAAACCTTACAAAGGCAAATTAAACAATGACACAAGCGGGCCCCATGGATTGCCCGCTATCCCAAGGTCAATGTGGTTCATCGACTCAGCTTTGGATGGCTTTTCTTCGTCAGTTTCGGGAACTTTTTTTTCTGATCGGCTTGGAATAATTAGTGCATTCTGCGGTACTCGAGGCATTTTTCACATATTCAACAGAGAACGTTTATTCGTACATTTTATTTAAAAGTTGGCATAGAAAATTGAGGGAGCGGGTCGTCATTTCTCCGCAGGGCGTCCTAAAATGGTAGGCATTTATAAAAAAATAAGGAAAAATTGGTAAATATTTGACTTTTTCATGCCAAAGCACGGTGGAAAGACCGTACACAGGTAATCTTAAATTAGCTCAAAGGAATAGATAAAAAGCCACCTGAGAAACTCCAACAATCAACTTTTAATCATGCAGTAATGAAGAACGTAAGTCTCTTTGACTAATCTTTGTTCAAATTATGTTTATTTTCACGGGCAAATATTTCTAGAAAAGAATATGACAGTTTTTCATGCTGGTGTTGAGATTAGATAGGAAGGGCAAACAAATATATAAAAGTTACGAGGTATTTTTGAATGATAACGAAACAACATATGATAATCTCGGAAAAGGAACATCCTGGTTTGGCCACGACTTCTACAATCACGAAATACGCAATAAATAAGGCCCATCGGTGATCTAAGAAATTTAGTCGGGTGTTATTTGAATGGTTGTGCTGTCGCAGTTTGACGACAACATCCCCAACGTTGTGACGCTTTGGAACCGGGAAGCAGGTACTATCAGTGTCTTAGGCAAAGGCATCGAGTGTATAAATAACTTACACCCCAAAGAATTGCTCAGCAACTCGCCTCACATCGTGAATACGTCCGAAACGTAGAATTCTCCCCTGATCAAATGGTTTCCTGGGCACCGATCATGTAAAATGCATGAAATGGTAACCGCATACGTTTCTAGCCTTTCTATGCTTTGGACAGCGCGGAGAGTCGCGTGGAGGTTTCTCCTTTATTCTCTCACGCTTTTTCACAGTGTACGAGAAAGCCTACATGGCCTCCGTTCCGCGACGCAAGCTTCTGTTAATGCATTCACTGCTGATGCTGGTTATCAGAATCGTAAGGCTGCTCGATTGTAAGATCCGGGCAGCCAGTTCATCCTTATGAGGAATTCAAGAGGACAAGAGGATCAAAAGAAGATGGGGTTTCCACATTTAACTTTTCGGACTCGCGATAATCAAAGATGTCATTGGCAAGGATGCTGGATGGGAAATTTAAAAATGTCTAATTGTCAGTGTTTTGGACCAACGGGTAGACGCCCTGTAACAACGAATAAAACGTCAATCGAAGAAACCTCGTGAAAATAAAGAGTCAGCTATGAATGCGTAGAGTATTAACATAAGCATAACTTGGAAACAAAGGCGTGTAAACAATTACGGTAGGTTGGCTAACTCATGACATGTTAACCGAAATTCCGAAAAGCGTTTTCGTTTTGAAAAGGATAAGTAAATAGAGTTGCAAAATTAATTATTCTGCGGCTTAATTTTTATAATAATTCAGTTGCCTCAGGATTCTGGCTTTCGAACGACCTTCCTTCCGGCTGCGTGCAAAAATTATATTCTAAAAAACATAACTACTTAATTGGCATGCCATTTCCTCATTGGTTTGCGATGCCTTAAATACTTAATTATATTTCTCAAAAAGCATGCATGAAAATAATTCTTCTTTTGCTCATTCGGTAGAAAATGATGTCTTCTTTTAATCTGATACTCGAGGGAAGAGTACAATTCGGTTTTAGAAAATTGCTGGTTGTCAGATTTTCAACACCGTGAAATGACCTTTTATAAAACGTCATGTCTCTGCATTTACCAATGTGGCTTCTAAAGTAAAGAATATTGATCAAATCAGTTGCTCAATTTTAAGAAACCTATACGGTCTTCTCTTAATACTGTAAAGAAATGTATGGTTTTCCGTAGGTGGAAAATATATGGCTTGTAGTTTGGAAGCCCTGAATGAAAGTGTAACGGGAGGTCGGGGTTCAAAAGTATTCGGGGATTGGAAACGTTTTTTTAAATCGAATTATATCCTTTCCTCAAGTATAAAATTGAAAGAAGACGTAATTTTCTACTGAATGAGCAAGATAATGAGTATGGTCATGCATTTTTTCCAAGAAATTACAATTGAATTTTTAAGCGCATTGAAAATCAATGAGAAAAAAGCATGATACTTAAGTAGTCATATTTTGCAGAGTATAGTTTTTGCAAACTGCCGGAAAGAAGTTCGCCCAGAAGCCGGCATCCTGTGGTAACTGAATTAATTATTCTTTCAGAAACAAAGACGCATTTCGGAAATTCGGTTGACATTTCATGAGTTAGCCCACCTACTTTGCCTAATTCAGAATATAAATGAGATCTAATTTTTAAAGAATTAGTACGCACGGCACCTGTCAATCACAGTGTTAACATCAACATTGATGTATATGCGGTCGAAAGGGGAGTCAGGCATGTGATGTAAGATCTACCAGCACTTTCTCTCAGAAACTCACCTCAGTATTTTACTTCACATTTACCACATTTATCCGAACCCCGGATATAATATGCTCTGTTTCGAGGATTTGGCTCCGATCAACTGTCCGTTGCAGTGTGATGCAGCCATTTCCGCTTTGCGTATTTGTTACAGGATTCATAAACACAGTCACATCCAAAACCTCCCCAAAACGTGCAAAGTGAGTTTTCAAGTCTTCCGAGACAATTTTCTTCCTTACGCCATTCACGAATAACTTGAGAGGTTTGTCTGATCCACCAGTGGGCTGTTGTGTTATTAAACCATCTTGACATTGTGACAGTCTTTGTTGCCCAAGCGGCTTGGAAGAAGAGGGGGCTTTCCGTTTAGAAGTACTGGTTTGTTGTTGGGGAAATTCGGAATTCTGCACAGCGATGTTTTGCACATCAGTGTTTTCATTGGGGCTAAATACCGTTGTCATTGGAAAAAAGCAATAAACGTGAAAGTGGATGGTTTTGTTGGAGCAAGTCTCAAAATTTTATCATGCAAATTGAAACGAGTCTCAAACTTTGTTCATTCCCAAGATCTAAGACAGCACGAGGTAGTATCTACCATTATTCAATCAGCTAGTTTACAGGAAGCGAGGGCAATTTAAAATTATCGCTGTCAAAATATGAGATTTTGCCGTTTGGATACTCACTTGACTGCGTTCGAATGGCACTTCCTGACATTAATCCTAACCCCGTATAGAACATGCCCAATTTCGAGGATTCGGTCCCGAGATACACTGGGCCGAATTGTAATGTAGCCACAACCGCGGTGCTTGGAAGTTGATGGATCCCTTGGTAAGTTTACACTGAGAACCTTTCCAAATTGGGCGAAATAGCTTTTCAAGATTGCGTCGGTCATGAATGGCTTCACATTATCAATATACAATTGAAGGGCCTCCTGTGCCTTTTTTACAGCAAACTTTTCCATTTTCTTTGGCTTCCGAAGCGGTTTAGATGATCTGGAGGCTTTCATCTTCGCGGGTCGGATTTCGTGCTCCAAAAGTAATGGCTGCATTCCATTAGTTCCCCTAATCCTATAAGAAGAAATAGGTGAAAACGCCATTTTGCAGACAGTTGCATAGAAAAACAGAATTCGAGTAGTGCTGTCGCTCCTGGCATTATGCAAAAAAATCATCAAGATAAACCTGGACACTTAAAGATGTTTAAATCATAATCTAAGAAATCTAGCTACCAATGCCTGTTTGTCACGTCTCGGTTTCCAGAATTCACCAGATGAGCCTTCTTTCTAATTTTGAGATTTTTTAATACCGTGAAATGGCCGTTCATAAAGCGTCATGTTTCTGTATTAACCAATGTGGCTTGTAAGGCTGGCAGTATTGCTCAAATCCACTGCTTAATTTTATGAACCCCATATGGTCTCCCCTTAGTAACATATAAAAATACATGATTTTCCGTACACGGAATATATACGGCTTGTATTTTTGAAACCCTAAATGCAAGTGCAACAGCAGGTCGGGTTCAAAATTATTTGAGAATTAATAAAGTTTTTTTCAAAACCGAATTATACTCTTCTTTCGAGTATTAAATTGGAAGATGACGTGATTTTTTACCGAATAAGTAATGAAATAAATATTGTTATGCGTGTTTTTTATGAAATATCATTTACTTTTTAAGGGCATCGAACATCAATGAGAAAATTTCATGCTACTTAAGTTGTCATTTTTCCATAGTACAGTTCTGGCATGCAGTCGGAAATAAGTTCATTCGAAAGTCGACACCCTGAGGTAACTGGATCATGATAGAATTATGCTGCATGATGATTAGTTTCACAACCCCACTTAATTAATCTTTTCGAAACGAGGACGCAGTCTGGAAGTACAGTTGACATTTCCTGATTTGGCCTACCTACTGTATGTGGGTAGTGCCTCTCAGTTGTTGACCTACTGGCTACCCGGTCTTTGAAGTGCGATGGCCCAGGCTAAATGCAGGACTGCGTCTCACCCTTCTGGGCTTTGGGAAGTGTGTTCATGTGCTATGCCATGCTTCAGCAACGCATGGTTCTGGCGGCCTGGTGTACGCTGGCAGTTATTTGGCACCTGGTCCCCTGTCGGTGGGTGCGCTTGCGTTCCCGCAGGTTATACAGGTCGTGTGCATGGTTGTCCAGTGACTTGTGTCACCCTCCCCTCTTTCTGACCCATTTTCTTTGTTAGTTGAAATGCTTGTCAAGTGTTTGTTGTGAATAAGGGGTTTGGAGTGAAGCGCCAGGGTACCGTTTCGGTCGCGTCACCCATCTGCGCCCTCTCCGCCTCCGGTCCTCCTGATTCTGTCTTGACACTGGGTTCAGGTGGGAAGGAGGCGAGAGTGTGGTAGATGCTGCGCAAGTCACCGTGTCTGTTTTCACAGCCTGCCGTGGAGCACACGATGGACATCCTCGGACGCGACAGTCGAACACTCACATACTCCAAATCAACCTATGTTTTCGGTCCCTCTCATCTGCTATAGGAGTTTTTCCGCATCTATTTAGCCACAATTTGATCTGCGTAATGTTATATCGCGAATGCAGTCTTCTCTGAAGTCGTTATATAATCGGAATGAACGTTTTCGGTGTTAACTTGCTAGACGTACAGCAAATCCAAACCAACTCTGATTTTATTGACAAAATTGACCGGTTCCGGCTTGTACTATTTCCTCTAAATAGTCGTTACATTTCTGAGATCGGAGGTATTGACTTACAAATTATGTATACAATCGTGTACCTAGAGTCTGCATTATAATACCTTCGGAGCTCGAGGGAGAAAAGTTTTTATTATTGTTATTAAAACTTCTGGAAATAACCTCCCTTCGGACATACTTTATTGAATGGTTTAATCCGGTAAAGGGAGATAGAGAAAGCAGACCTCGGTACGGCGGAAATACCCTTGACATTCATTCTTTCTGATATTTTCAAGCCACAGTACATAAGGTCAAACACAATTGTTGCATATCCGAGGTCTGCATCTCGGCGCAGAAACAAGTGACAATGAACTAACCATAACTACTCCAAGCAGCAATCGCAAAAGGACTTTCAGTTGGTTCGAAAGCCTCAAAAACGTAATGCCGACGTAGAAACCTGCAGGAGACCGAAAAACACTGCCACAGCAGAAAACGCCAGGAGTCGGGCCAGGGCGACATCGGGGCCATTAACGACTCGTCTGTAGATTAGCTATCTACATCATCAAAGTAAATGTGATCCCCAGTGATGGACTTAAATGCTCCTGATTATTTTAGGCTAGAAGTCACATGGCAACTGCGTCCTATAAATCTTCCGCTCACCATGCTTCTAGTACCCGCATATACAACTGTCCCTGATGATTTTTTGGAGTAAGAATCCGAAACTTCAGGCGAATTGACTTCTTGTTCCAACGGTCGCATTTTCTTCTTCTGAAATATGTCCAGGAAGTCGCCTATTCGTTTTTATCGGAAATATGCAACGATCTATTGGTGGCCTGCATTTCATCACCTCAAAGAAACCAATATCAGTATTGGGCCGCCATGTCATCAGGATACCTCAATCCCAGCTACGCCGACGAAAGTGATATATCCGAAACCGGCCAGAATATCGTCGGTAAGTGGGATTGCAACCAAACTGCTCTCTCTAAAACCCATGATAAAACCAATTGAAATGCCCTTATCTGGGGTAGTCGTGAACTTCTCCTGTTCTTTTTTGACAAATGGAAGAACCTGAAGACTTTTTGCTTCTAGAAGTTAGGGTAATCGGAAGAAATATGGTCTGACTCGAGGTAAAGAGCAGTTACACTATAACGAAAAATAAAAGGTGTACCGATTTACACAAAATAACCTCAGCAGCAGAACCTCCGCTGTTCGGTTGCGGAGGCAGTTCGTAAATATTACAGGAGACCCGCCTGCAATAAACGAGCAGGACAAACATTAATGGTTGCGATAGAGCACACGTAATAAATAATAAGTAAAAAGAAGTATCAGTTGACAAGGCAAGCTTCCATTCTCCAAACGATATGGATAGGGGCATACGATAGTATCCGTCGGGAACAAACGAGGTCGGCATAGGTTTTCTCGTATGACCGAACTTCACTGTGTTTATGAGACTGAAAATACTCAATAGTATTCATGAGTAAAGAAAAGGGGGAAGAATGATCGAGCACCGGAACCACTTTTTGATTTATGCTAGTTTTTAAACTCATGCAGGATTTCTTCGTCAGAGACAGTAGGACCAACAGAACAATCAACAATTAGTGCAGCTCAGAGCTGTGTTCGTCGGAGCCCTATCATTTTATCGATCGACCGAGCTCTCACCTGGGCCTAGTTTTAATAATTTCTCGATTTGACTTGCGACTACCGTCCACGACTATTTTGAGTGCTACGAATTGGGATATAGCTGACTTCCGGGAGACTGCCCCGAACGCAAATGGCCGAACAGGCAGCAGCAATGCGGAAAAATTGCACCAGCTCTCAAGTTGCAGCTTATTCGACGAGATCCCGCCACGCATTCAGATTCGATGAGGTTGAGGTGACAATCGCCAGACTCGCGAACTACTTAAGTCGCGTTTCACTGATCTCTAGTCATTTAACAAGTACAATAACCTCCGGCTTCCATATTCGGTGCTTCCAGGGATGCACAGGCCAACATTAGTTCCCAACGCCAAGGTCGTTGGGCCAGATAGTAGGATAATCATCAGACCAGCATTCAACACATGTGGTGAAATTGCAACTAGTGAAAACTCGAATGTCGGCCATCGAACGATCATCGCATTAAGTTCAACAATCCTAGATGATCTTTGGATTGTCTAAGTTCCGCAAATATTCCCATGTTAAAATTGAAAAGTCAAGTTGGCGAACGCACGTTTTCGGTAATTCTTCCTCAGGCCAATACAATTACATGAAACGAATGAAAATGTACAAAATCAACAGTGTTTATAGATGCCTCAAGGGCTATTAAGTTACTAACACTCATCATCCCCGCGCCGCCCGCATGAGAAGGTCGGCGGGTGTTAATCGTCAGGGCTAGGGGAGGGGGGTAAGAGAGTCTTTGAGAAATGATCTTGGGTTGAGTAATTGCATTGGCCTGAGGAAGAATTGCCAAAAACGTGCGTTCGCCAACTTGAATTTTCAATTTTAACATGGGAATATTTGCGGAACTTAGACAATCCAAAGATCCCTCGGTGTTAAAGGAACTCAATGAATTCCTAAAGTTTAACACCAGACTTGAGGAGGCACACGTGACGAGGAAATTCTTATCAGGATGTATTGAAAAGGGTGAATATCCCAAATACTACTGGAAAACCTTACGGAGAAGCCATATCGCCGCAACTTCAACTGCACTAAAACGACACGCAGAAAGTCACCTTGAGACAGTTAATGCCGGAATTAAAGAACTCCAGCAGAACTTGTGTCAGAGATCAGGGGCTCTCGACTGACTTGAAAACCACGAGAGATTTGCATTTAAAGACTATGTGGATACAGTTAGAATTAAAAGAATGGAGGCCAGGTGGACTAAGCTCCTACGAAGCGTCCAGTCAGTAAAACCTCAGACCGTCCTTCCGAACAATCCGGAACGGTACGTGCATAACTATTCTTCAGTACGTCTTGATAAAGATCTCGTAGAGCTACTAGCTCTTGGCCCTAAGTTTTGTATTGCACGGTGGATGCCGAAACAGTTAGAGCTAGAAATCCAATTTGAGAGTCTATTTAGTCAGACTGCAGACCTAAAACCCACCGAAACTAGAGAAGTTGATTGTCTTAAGTCGACTCTGGTTAACTGCTGCCAACAGTATCTAAGGAAGTCCCCGAGAAACAAGGGTCCCTTGACAAGGGCCCATATCGATAGTCTTAGGGAGCTTCGTAAAAAAAAACATTGTGCTTACTAGACCGGATAAAGGTTCAGGAGGTTCAGGATAGGACAGATTATGTGGCGAAACTAGAGGAAATACTGTCGGATCGTTCCAAGTTCTCAAAATCTGAGAAAGATAAGGATCGCACGGAGGCTGTCAAGGGTCAGCTGACGACTATTCTCAAAGATCTCTGCAAAGAAGGCCATTTGTTTAGCAAAGAGTATGAACGACTGAGACCGGTGGGCTCGACAATACCAAGAATGTACGGCCTTCCTTAAATTCACAAACAAGGGCTGCCTCTACGTCCAATCTTGGATATGAGGAATTCGCCCTATCATACCGTTGCAAAATGGCTAGTGGAAAAACTAAAGCCATTGCAAAGTTACCTATACCCTCGAAGTTTAAAAGATTCCCTTGAGTTCGTCGAGGCTATCAAAAATATGAACGTTGGCGGACGGAGGATGTTATCACTGGATGTCTCATTGCTGTTTACCAACGTACCCGTGGCAGAAACAATAAACTATCTTTGTGATGTTATTCGTGATACGAACTACCTCATAGACATGCCTGTGAAAACGCTAAAAGAACTACTGACGCTTTGCACACAAAATGTCCAATTTCTATGCAATGGTCAATTATACAGGCAGGTAGATGGTGTGGCAATGGGATCACCGCTTGGACCGTTCCTTGCAAATGTTTTTTATGGGTAAAGTCGAGAAAACAAGCTTGCAAGAGACCAGTAATGGCCTCGTCTTCTACCGTCGGTACGTGGACGATATCTTCTGCCTGACGGATGGTACCACCGATACCGAGGAGCTTGTCCAAAAGTTCAACAGTGCGCACCCCTCGCTAAAGTTCACTGCAGAGACCGAGGCAGATAACGAACTTGCCTTTCTCGATGTCCTTCTGCACAGGCAAGAGGACGGGTCTATCCAGCGCAGGGTGTTCCGAAAGAAAACCTGGACGGGACAATATGTTAATTTCCACAGTTTTGTCCCCCTTAACATCAAACGGAATTTAGTCCGAGGATTGGCGACTAGAGTGAGACGCATCTGCTCACCTGAAGCTATTGAAGAAGAACTTCAACAGCTGCGGAACACACTTCGGGAGAACGGATACCCAGATAGATTCATCCTCCGAAATATTGGGGAACGCGTTGAAAAGCCCACTGTTGAGACTGCGGAAAAGAAAGATGTATTCATATGATTGCCTTTTAGAGGAGACGCAGAGAGCGAACTAGTCCGACGGCGCTTAACTACAGCTATCACGAGGGCATTCCCTGCGGCGAATTTACGCGTATGCTTCACAAACTCTCCCCTCCTACGTTTGGGAGGTAAAGACAGACTACCGTTGGAGGCCACATCAATGTGCATTTATTCATTCACTTGCTCCTGTGGAGCAGGATACATCGGCCGCACAACGAGACGCCTGGTAAAGAGAGTACGTGAACATATGCCCGCCTGGCTAGACAAAGGTGAGACCCGGTCGATTTCGAGTTCTATTCTCGCGCATTTAATCGATACGAACCACCAAGTCGATGCCAAGAAAGCATTTCAGGTTGTCTGTGCCGAGGCGCCAGACTATCTTGCCTTTCCCTACCTGTTCCTCATTCTTGAACTTACTGGTTGTTTAACTGAATGGAATGAACACAACTCGACGCGACGCGCTTGGCATGAGTGGGATTGTCAGGTCGTTTGACTTTTGATTATTAATTCTTCCATAACTCTGGTCTTATCCTGATTTTTATAGTCTGGGATTGACGGTTCTGTCTTTAGCGTTCGCGACAGTGGTGACCCCTTGACGTTCACGCTTATACCTTTAGTTAGTCGACTTCCAATTTGCATACCGCCCGTTTGCCTTCTTTCTTTCTACAATCATGTCCTCTACGAATTCCAATGATCCCACTTCTTCTCTCAGTGGACTTGTTTCTTCCCTCCCAGACTTTTGGCAACATGCGCCAGAGCTTTATTTTTTCCGTATTGAGGCGACTTTTCACTCCGCCAAGATTACACGTGAAACCGACAAGTTTTATAAGCTGGTCGAGGCCCTCCCTCCCACCATTCTTTCTCAAGTGCAGACGCTTCTGAGAGATCCCCCGACCGATGCTCCTTACACCAAGTTAAAGGCTGAACTTCTTCGCCTGACATCAGTCTCCGATCGGCAGCGTTATCACGCACTAGTAAAAGAGGAGGCCTTAGGTGATCGCAAGCCGTCGGAACTCTTGCGTCGCATGCGTTCTCTGGTTGGGAACATGAAAATCGACGACAAGTTCTTTAAAGAGATGTTCTCAGAACGTCTGCCGACGTCTGTACAAACAATCTTGGCCTCTGGCTCCGACGACCTAGAAATATCAAAGTTAGCGGAGATGGCTGACCGTATGATGGAGGTTGAGCGTTTGTCATCCCCGACGATTGTTCAGGTTTCCCAGCCTCTCAACGTGTCCACCTCTGACCTTGCTGAACTAAAGACGCAGATTGCCCAGTTGTCAGCGACTGTTGCCGCTTTGCAGCTGCGCCGATCCCCCGGTCCCTCTCGACGTCCCTTCGGTCGTGACCGTCGTCGTTCCCGCTCTCGCCCCAGGACCGCCAACCTATGTTGGTATCATGTCAACTATGGCGACAAGGCGCGACGCTGTGTCCCACCCTGCTCCTTCAAGTCCACACAGGGAAACTCCTCGGCCGGAGAGTAAACGCGGCCGAGCTCTCTGGCAACTCTACGGGTTGCACATTTTACGTGAGTGATAACACGAGTGGCAGGCATTTTTTAGTCGACACTGGCGCTCAGATTAGTGTTATCCCTCCCACGCCAGCCGACCGACGTTGCCCAAACCATGGTCTTTACCTTCAGGCCGTAAACTCATCCCCCATTACAACCTTTGGATTTCGATCCCTCTCCCTGGATATCGGCCTTCGGCGATTATTTCCCTGGATATTTGTGGTTGCTGATGTTCCCACTGCTATCCTTGGTGCTGATTTTTTGGCCGCCTTTGACCTTCTGGTGGATTGCAGACAACTGCGCCTCCATGATCGCGCAACTACCCTCACTGTCAAAGGATTTCCTCCATCCTCTGTTTCTAACCAGCTCTCCGTCCTTGACCCAAACCCTGACTGTCCATTTCGTAGACTTTTAGCAAAATATCCTACCCTCACTAAGCCCCATTGTTCTGACACCTCATTTTCCCATGATATTGTTCATCACATAAAAACGACTGGTCCTCCCGTTTTTTCTCGTCCCTGCCGTCTTGCTCCCGCGCGTCTTGCGGCTGCTAAAGCAGAATTTGACCACATGCTGCAACTAGGGATTATTCGACAGTCTGACAGTCCCTGGGCATCTCCTTTGCACATGGTTCCTAAACCAAATACGGATGATTGGCGTC
>CACRXP010000084.1:1419641-1448988 GCA_902702965.1 Spirometra erinaceieuropaei
GAGGAGGAGGAGGAGAAATGTTAACGGACATTATGCGAATCGATGGTTACCTCATCCACGTGTTCTCTGAAACAAAGTTCGCACAGTGACTGATGGCAGTGAGAACACACCGGACAGTGGTCATACAGACTCCTACAGAGGTAGCAGGCAACAAGTCGGGATTCCTGCTCGCGTCGCCTTTGCACCCTTTCCTCCAACTCGTAATTTCGTTTGATTTCGGATACAGGGAACTCAACGTGGCAATAAATGCATCTCACGTGGGTGGACGAAGGTGTTGAAAGAAGGCATGGTCGCCGACAGAAGCTGTGTCCACATGGCAGACGGTAGGGGTTCCTAAAGCTTTCAGGAATATGGAAAGAGCATAAGATCACGCCAGAATTAATCAAAGTAACTCAGGGAGCTGGTAGGAAATTCACCAACGAAATTTTTCGCAGGACTAAACCCTCAAAATTGTAGAGCCTTAAAGAAGGCATCTAATTAAGGTAATCAGTTCAGGTCCCGGTTGACTCGTTTTCTGCAGACAGTCACGGATTAGTCCCTGTACGAGACGATTTTGAGTGAACTTCTATCATGCAAGCCACAGTTTACTTCGAAGCGCGTTGAGTACGCGTCGGTCACAACATGCTGGCTACTCAACCCTAAGTAGCAGAAATACAGAACAGGAATATATACATATACATATGTAACAGTCGTGGGATACACCGATCGTGTTGCGGAAATCACGCGTTCCGTTGTGCCATAGGACTCTATCTCGAGTCCAACCAGGAGCCGCTCAGAGGCGCGTAATATAGGCAGAAAGGCATTACCGACAAAGACAAGTGATCGCGGGTCGCGGGATCGAGCCGCAGGTGTTACACTTCTCGGGGTCGGGCATGACTAGCTGACGAAGGCTAATAAGCCAGAAATGGCCATTGTATTGTCCCTTTTCTCTGTCGGTAACTCCATTTGCCTATATCGTGCGCCGCTGTGCGGCTGCTAGTTGGGCTCGGGACAGAGCCCAAAGGCAACATGGGACGAATGAGTTCCCTAACACGGTCGGTGAGCGCCCCTCTACCGTTGTATATTTCCGATCGCAACCGGCAGCACAACGAGCCCGTAGCTCAGTAGTTAGAGGCGTTTAACTTCTAACCGAGAGGTCGCAAGATCGAGCCACATGTGTTCCACACCTCAGGGTTGGATATGACTGGCTGATGACGTTTGACATGCCAGAAATAACCATTCCAGTCTGCCTGTTTTTGTGGGTAATGTTATTTTTGCTTATATACTAATATATTGAAGGTACACGAAAATAGCAGGACTTACTAAGATTTAATAAGTAATATAATAGTATAGTCCTTTCAGAAAAAACGCAAGTGCTTGACTGCAGGTGTTTATTTCAGAGCAAATACCAGAACACTTGGTTTCACTGGCAAATGTTTGTAGCTATACTGATGTCTGACAACCTGACAGTGCGCAACAACATCCCGGACATCGCAAGAGTTTCCGCTTACGCATGGAAACACTTTCCACACAGAATCCGAAATAGAAGGATCCTTCAGGCATTCGAATTAAATCTCTTTGATGGTTTTTCTTGTAGACCGTTAAAAGTCCGAAATCGTGGCAATGAAGGTCGAAGGCTAGTAGGTCCATGTTGTCTCGATAGCCCCATATAGTCACTAAACAATGTTTTTCTCCTATTAGGTGTAAAAATGACAACTTTACAACCTTAGTCTGGATGGAGTGAAGGTAGTTCGTAATGTTAAACATTTTATCTCTGCTGTTCTTTCACGTAATATGTCTGTGGAGGAATGCTTCCTTACGAGGTGAATTTAGCACCGAGGACAGTAGACGAAAATCAGAACTTACAGATCCCTACACAGGAGGCAGGTCAGTTCGGCGGCTTCAGCCATGATGGAAGTGTAGTCGTAATCAAAACCTCTACATGGCGGCTGTATTGACCAATATGCCGCTGACAAACCAAGGCAACCAATCAACTTCGCGATGCGTTTTTTTCTCAAAAACACATATGTGGGTTAACTGGCATGACTTAATTGCGGAGGTAGATGGAAGGCGTAATCAGTCAAAGTGACACAGAAGTATTTTTTCCAGATCATCCAGTCACTGGTCATCACTGCTATTCTCTGAGCACAGATAGGGACGAAAGAACATGACCATGAGATGAACGTAAGCTGTGAGATGTCACCAAGGCCCAGTTGTCCAAAATGATTTGCTTTAATGTATGCCGGAAATATATATGTGACGATTAGGAAAGTATTTTTTTATGCCTTTTTGAATATTTTGCCGAAGTATTTGAAAGGTTTTACCCATTTTATGGCATTTTACCGGAAGAAAAACAGCCGAGTTTAAACAATACATTTGACTTTTATACATCACGATGAGTATGCGATCCCCATGCACCAAGATAGTCTGGTGGGTCCCACTTAAATTTGAATTAAAGTATCACCATACATGCAAGAACTTGGGTGTTGTTGCAGTTGCTCTTGCTACTGACGTTGGCCCAAAGGTTTGTCAGTGTCTGCTATGATACGATCAACGAACAATTGTCCACGCCGCCTGGTGTGTGTTGGCAGTTCTCCGGTATCTGGTTGTCTGGCGGTATACGCACTTGCGCTCCGGCTGGGTGTGCAGGTCGTGTGCATGGCTGCCCAATCATGTTGTTGCTGGCCAAAATCCTGCTCAAGTGTTTAGTGTGAACCAGCAGGTGTGGTGGTACGCCTAGGTGCGGGTTCGGCCGTGCCAACCATCTGCGCTCTCTCCCGGATGCGGTCTTCATGACTCCGTCTTGGCACCAGGTCAAGGCGGGGAGGAGAGAGTGCGGTAGATGTTGCACAAGTCACCGTGCCTGCTTCAGTTTGCTGTAGAACGCACGGTAGACGCCGTCGGATCCGACGTTCTCCGGTACGAATCTGAGGCAGACAAGCAGGGCAGGATTTATTGTCCTGTCTCCTCTCTTAACCACCTGATGGACATCCCATCAAATCCACTAGAAGTGAACGACTGGAAATTCGAACAAATGTTTAGCATCTCACGCATACACTCTTGCAGACCAGAATCGGTTAGATTCTGGAAGTACAACTCCTATGAATCGAACCAGTTTCCATTGAAATCCTCCAGTGAAAACTCTGACTTGTGCACTGGACTATCTGTCATGCATAATTTATTAAACTCGTCACACTTAACATCATCTTGGGTGCGGCAGTACTGTGGAATACTTTATGAACGACTCGTTAAGAAAGAATGTTATACTTTTTTTCAAAATGCCATTTTTTTTCAAAAGGTCTCTAGTAGTCTGCTAAGATGGTCGTCAGCACGGCCGCCTACTTTTGCTGACTTCAATCGATCTCACGCTCTCCGTCAATTTGCTACTTGAAACGGGCGAGAATAAGCACCAGCTTGGTGAGAACTTGATGTCAATCGAAGCTTCATATTCCGCTGATTTGTTGCACCTGCAGAACGCCCAGGCGCACTCATGCGTTTCGCGCCGGTGATCAATAACCTCGGTGACTACCGCCCGGCTGATTAGATTTTTTGCTCCCTGCATGTACGTCGCCTTACTCTATTAAAGCTTGCCATCCAAATGCCTTCCCTGCCTACCGATCTGGGAATCTTTAAGTTGTCGACCAAGGCACCTCGACCAGTTGGGACTCCTTGCGAACACCCATCTTCCTTCTTATCAATCTGCGATGTAGTTAGGTGACGGCGATGGAAAACGTCTCAGCAGAAGTGGAGTTTATTTTGGCACATGTTTCTGGATCCCTTTCAGTAACCGAATTTTCCCATATGGCCGAACTGCTAATGAGGGTGCACAGCATTGGTACGCCGTCACTTGCATTTTTTGAAAAGTCTTCAGTTTCTCCTGCTTCTACACCCTCTCTGCTGAGTAGATAGCCTTTTTGCATCATGGGACGTACCAAAGTCATTTGCACGGCGTGTTTAATTAACACCTTCACTTCCTCTCCGTACAGCCACCAGTTGTCGATATCATTGGCAAGGATTAAGTACACTACCTGTGCAAGTTTACTATTGAGAACCGCCTACTATATTTATCAAAGTAGGCGTTATTCGGGGGAGTTTTTTCAGTGTCCAATATTCAGTATATATGAGGGTTAGAGGCGGAGCCTTGGAAAACCCTATTTACAGAGAGACGTTTGAAAAAAACATGCAGATATCTACACAGCAGTTATGCCAGTCATTGATATCGTGCAAATGCTTGATCACCAAGCATAAATTTATCTAGTCTTCCTTTTAAGGTCCCAACGTTTTTCGCTAAGACAATGGAATTCGGCAATTTGTTGCATCCTTCAACCAGCCGGTGGGAGAAGAATTTGGCCCGCAATTCGAGTTTGGCATATCTTAGCTTCAAATTGCATTGGTGCCCTCGAAGCTTTGTTGTCCGCGCCAGTTCGAAGAAATCGTCAAACTGAAGAGCACAGTCTAGCCCTCGGACGATCCTGAAGGCCATGATCATATCCCCTCTGTATTGTCTATAGGAGAGAGGAAATATTTTTAGTTTTTCCAGCCGTCTCTCACAAGGTAAGCTATTTAATCCGCCGACTAGCTTGGTCGCTCTTCGGAATAACTATCTAACTATCCTTATTGCGTACCAGTAGGCATCTTAGTGTTGAGGGAAAAGACGTTTTTGACTCATTGTACGTAATGCACGTTTGTTCCACCGTCGTTTCCGGCGATGTCCACCGTGTGCTCCACGGCAAGGTGAAGCAGGAACGGTGACTTGTGCGTGATTTAGTTTATACTGATAGTGGACTTTCACTGCATCTATCGCCCTCTCCCCTCTCCTGGACCCGCTGTCAAGACAGAGTCAAGAAAACCGGAGACGGAGGAAGGCGCAGATGAATGGCACGGTCGAGTCCGCACGTTGGCGCTCCACTCCACACGCCCTGGTCCGCGCAGCCAATGACCAGGTTTTTAACCAACAACAGCAGTGAGATACGGCAGAGGTCCTAATGTGCGCGACGTCTGTCGGCAGCCGTGTTGGCCAATGCACCCTGAAATGTTTGCATTTGTTTCGGTGTGCAATCCGACAACGCCTGTCAGAATCCGATATGGCGCCCGTGTCGGTCCAGCGCATCCACCACATGGCCCCTTTGGGGAGCACAATGCACATTTGTACTTCACTTGAGGCCAACAGTAACGCAAATAAGGACACCTAAGGAGCCTCTAATGGCCAAATACTTTAACCGATGATGCAGCCCTATTTTAGATGGTTAAAAGTCACGTTGCTGTTTGGCACAACTCGGCCCAGACGACTGTGAATGGAAACCGACGTGAGGGCGTAGTATGTAACCTTACTGGGTTACTGATCAAAAACGTACTACTCATTGTATTTAGGTAGGTGTGGCTTTCCAAGTTTTATTTCAATGCATCCTGAAAGACTGCTTTTTGGGTTAGGTTGAGACCAGAGGGTTAGATTCAAAGTTTCAGGGTTAGGTTTCTGCCTCTTTGGGTTTGGGTTTGTGGTTTCAGATTTAAGGTAAGAGTGCAGTTTTGACGCTTCATACGTATTACTAATATCAAGTGAGATATCTTGCCCCCCATGGGCACCACGTGCCTATGTATCCATCACCTGTGTCAAAAAGTCCGAAGTTAATGGCATACCGTTGCCAAGTCCGGCGGAACATCATTTCCAGCATTTACACACTCCGACGTCGAACTACCAAAGATAACTCTCTGCACTCCATAAGACAGGAAGCGGAAATATGTGGTTATGTAGCTGCGCCTGATGGACACCATACTGTTGACCAACTTAATTATTTTGAGTTGGTGTGATTATGTTGGCGTGGTGTTGCTGTGCGTTGCGGTGTGTGTTCTGTTGGCGACATTGTTTCTTTGCTGTCGCGTCTACCTTATTGGGCCCAATGCTAGTGGTCCTTCTTGACCTTCGGCCTGTCGTCTCCTTCTAACTTTCGCGTTGGACGTTTCGATGTTAGAGTGTAGGGCCGCAGTTAAGGGTTAAAGTTAAAGTTAAAGGGTAAGGGTTGGGATTGGCATTAGGGTTAGGGGTTAGGATTAGGGGGTCAGGGTTAGGGTTAGGGGTTATGGTTAGTGGTCGGTGTTAGGGGTTAGAATTAGGGGTTACGGTTAGGAATTAGGTGTAGGGGTTATGGTCAGGGGTTAGGACAACTATTTCTCAACCCTTAAAAGTACACCCGCGTATTCCCAATGGTTTTTCTTTTGCACACAATGACTTGACTTCGGCCTAACCCGTAAAAAAACCTATTACCACCGGTTCCGGGTTACAGGTGGCTGGGGTTTATTTGCCTCAGGTGTGGCTACATAGCCAAACCTGACCAGGTAACCTCCTATCAATTGGAACATTCTGCCTCAAATCCCCATTTTCCAAGCCTTCTGGAAAAGTAGCGGCTATCCGAGATTCCCCCTTATGGATCGGGGTGATAACTGCATTCTTTCATTCGTCCGATTGTCAAAATTGACAGATCCTGGCTAATAATTTGAGAAATAAGAAGAGCTCATTGGAACAGGTTTTTAGGAATGCTGGCGATTCAGAGAGATTGGTGGGCTCACTATTATCAAAGCTTTGAGCGCACTCAATCGAATAGAACTGGAAGTTCATTTAGACCCAACCGTGAAAAACTTGGCGACTTCGGTGGGATTCGAACCCACGACAGCAAGGGGAAGGCTTGAGTACAGTCAACGCTCTGGCCACAAGAGCTACGAGGACCCACTTGGAGCCGTTTAATCACATTCGGCTCAAGTTACCAACCCAGCCCACTGCAACGTCCGGAATCTACCACAACTCATACAGTAAGCTGACTGCTCAAACAGGATTTCCTTATTAGTCGGCCTAAAATTCACCAGGCCAAGGTCGCCGGGCTTTTCATAGTTTGGTCAAAATTAATGATTTAAAATCTGCTAAAACACCCATTAAGAACTCGAAGTGGCCTGACATGCCAGTCAGCCCCGAAGTGATCGATTTTTTTCTCATTTCGCTGCCTCGGCCTTCCGGGGCTGTTTAAGGGCCCTGTCACCTGCATGCATTATGAGTCACTGTCTCGAGGGTGGGTGGGTGAGTTTCAGCAGTCGCTGTTCGGTCTGGGGGCTCTTGGGCGGAAATACCAAACCCACCTAAAAGAGTACATATCGGCGACTCGGGGCGGCCAGACGTAGACTTTCAAATTTCAACTTGTACATTAGAGAAGCTGACCGCACTTTCGATTATCAGGGAGAGTGCAACTTGGGCTGGGACATATCGAGGGTGGAACGGCTAAACTTGAGGTGTGTTACTCAAATACGAACTCCATCAACATGCATCTTGACCTTCCTGCAGCTCATAAAGTCCCGTGTCATTTAGTACACAAGCTCCAGGGCAAGTCGATCCCGCAGCCCGACGACAAACTCACTCGGCGGGGGGGGGGGAAATGCCGTCAGACTGAGCAACCCCTGCAGACGCTCACCCCCCCCCCCCCTCCAGTGTGAGGATTCATGACGCACATAGCTGACAAGCTAGCTAAACCCCCTCCGAAAGACTGAGACAGCGAAAGAAAAAAAAATCGATCAACACGGGCCCAATTCCCACGGCATGCCACTTCCATTCGATTAAGGGCGTTCAACGCCCAGGCAGTGGCGAGCTGACCAAACTATCCGAAACGTCAGTCCTAATAAACCTGTTCCAGTGAACTCTTCCTATTTCTCAATTTTGTAAATCCATTAAACAGAGTTGACCTGGGAACGCCATTCTTTCGACCTGACACTGATGAAAGATATGCCAACAGCCCGAGTGTATAAAGAGTTGGGCTGAAAAGTGTGCAATGGCTGATTGTAGCCTGCTCCACCTTTAGTGTGCATCAACGCCTGGAGTTTCGTTATCACGTTGCGGTGCACTTTTGTTGTGTTGGTGACAGTATTAAATATTTCGGAAGAGCTTTTGGCGAGCTTACCTGTGCTTTTGATAAATTCTCATCGGGCCTGCACATTTACATGGGAACGAGGTACAAACGTAACATGTGAGTGATAAGGGCAATCGATTATGGCTCGTCCCTTCTTACAAACGGGGTATGCAAATGGAGTAGGGGTGGGGAGAGGAGGGGGTCAGTGGCAGTGAGGGTTAGGTTAAGCCGTGTCACAAGGGGGGAGGAAAGGGGCGGGGTAGCGGAGACCAGCGTACAGTTAATCAATCCTTGCCCACGGCAGACGCGGATCGTGCAAAAGGTTCTTCTGCGCGCACAGGACCGACCTCTGTAGCCTGATGACAGTCGCTTCTGCTGTTTATAGTAAGCGCTGACCCAGTCGCTTAGGATAGTTAGATTTGACCTTGTGAAGCACACGGAAGGCTTCATTGGGATCCACACAGTGTCCAGAATCAACCATTTTCTCAGCCATGCCGGCAGGTGCTCTCGTATTCTTGCAGATAGGCGCCGACTCATACGATTAATATTGTCTGTTCCACAGGAGAAAGCAAAGGGGTAAATGCACATGGAGGTGGTCTGAGCTGGTGGCCTATCCTTACCTTCCCCGCGTAAGACGAGGTTGATCGAAAACAATACCTGAACTCTCTGCTGCCAGGAATGTCCGTGACAAGACTTGGTCAAGGCGCCTTCTTAAGGGCTCACTCGTCGCATCCCCTCGAAGGGGGACTTTTGATGAACAGACTTTTCTTCTCTGTGGTCGGCATGATGAGTTTTCCCGGTCGTTCGGCAAGATTCCTTACAACAAATCTGTCAGGAAACCCGTTCCTGCGGAGCAGGTCCTGGATCTTTTTCAGTCCCTTATCAACGCTATCTGCCGAATAGCTAAGCCAACGCCTGCTTAGGCACGAGACGCGGAGTTCCAAATTTATCAGTCCCCCAGCAAAACCTACAACCAGGAGATGCTAATTCGCATCTTGCTTTAGGGGTTAGAGCGTGCAATAAGTGGGTTTGTTGACTGAAATACCTCTCTTGGTTAATATTTAACCCCGACCGGTCAGTGTGGTTTACTGTGGCCAGCTGTCCTTGAAGGAAGGACGTTTTGTCTCGTTATTTTCAATCAAACAGTTGAAGATTGTCATACGAGTTTCCTCCATTCATATAGCCAAAATTGCGGCATTTTCCGCCAACCTCTACTCACACCTTTTTCCTATTTCTTTGTTTTCATAATTCGGCAGACTTCAGGTCTTGTCTGTTGTCCACAAAGGGTCTAAATCATAGAGACCTGTCTATCCTACAGAAGCTGATTAAGGACAACTCTCTAAAGCCCTACACTCCTCAGTTCGCATTTGTATGATCCATCGAGGAGACCTGTGATGTCCCTGCTCTGTTTGCCTGCTGCAACGCTACCAATTGTGGATTCATTTGGGAGCATTCATTTATCTTCACGAGAGTGGCGTTCAGTGATTGCGAAACACAACATGAACAGTTCAGCTGTGTCCTGGAGATCAAGGTCACAGCCTTGAGATTGCCAATAGAAGCGACGAGACGAGTCCCAGGAGGTAGTCATGAAGAAGGAAGCACGATCGCCGGAACAAAAGCCGTATTCGTTTGACATTTCGGGTTCCTGTACTAACCCATCATCAGAGACAGTAGCAGATACGGATTTTTCGTGCACAAGGGGCTGCAGTAGTTATAGGATGCAGTCGCCATGCTACCGCACACCTAGGAAATCAGGACTTGTTGCGTTTGGTGTGATGATTGTGCTATGGCCGACACCCGAGTCGTTAATCGTTGCAGTGACATCACGGGTGTTGGATGTTGGTACGATAGTTGCTCGACTATTTGGACACACCGATCCTGACGTTGGGGATAGTGCTCGCCTGTGCTCTCTCCACGTGGCTAATCATTTTGCCTGAATAAAGTCTTAGCATCGAATATGGGGGGGAGGTGATTGAACTAGTTAATGGACTTGGGGCCGGTGAACCAGGACTTAGATGGCCTACGGCTCACGCGATTGTTACCTCTATCGACAATTTCGGTTTCGTCGAATTTAAATGTGTGGCTAGATCTTACAGAATGAACAGCAATTTGAGAGCTGGCGTCATTTATCCACACCGCCGCCGCGTGTTCCGCCATTCACGTTCGGAGCTGTCTTCCGATTTCTCCAACGTAGCTGTCTTGTCCACAACTGCACCGGATCCGATAAACCACCCAAAAAGTTCCTTGCCGTGGCAGCGGGTCTTTCAGTCTCATTATCTGACGTCTCATGGTTGCTTCCGTTCTGTGTGCAACACCATCCCCACGTGGTGCGAGAACGCGGTCGACGGCTTCCGAAACGTTCTTGGCATACGAAAGCGCTCTCCAAAATTTGGAATCCGTGCGTTTTCGCCTTTCGTCCCCTTTGCGCATGCACCGGTTAACGAAGTTGCGCGGGTAACCGTTGCCTTTGAACATCCGTCAAAGGTGTTATTGTTCGTCAGTCTTGTCTTCCGGCTCAATCCAGTGCCTCTCAAAACGCCAATAAAGCGTCCTTACACAGCTGCGTTTGTAGTTGATTGGGTGGCTGTTGTCGAAGGTCAGTGCTTCCATCGTTTTTGTCGCCTTCTTGAACACATTGGTCATTAGGCTACCAGTGTCTTTGCGACATAGGAGGATATCCAAAAAGGCGAACTGGCGTATGGTCGTTATATAATGGTAACTTAATTACAAATGCCCGTTTGAGTCATTTTTCTTTATATGTAATGCTTCAATTTTTTATGAGGATAAAATTGATTGAGGCATTTCACCAATACAATTTTCCCGTCTGATTGTAGACCCCAAAGCATCCTCTGCTCGTTTGATTTGGTGTGCCATGCGTCCTTTACAAACTGCATGGTTATTCTCACACCTTGTTGGAAAAGGAGTTCGACCGATATCCGATACGCCCGAATAAAAATTCTTCATTGTTAACGGATATTTTCGCCTTCTGTTAGGTGCTAACTCTCTATGTCGTGAAATGAACATTTGGAGAAGGGGGTGACTCTGAAGTTTTAGGGTATGCAAGCTTTTTGACCTCCGTAGCGCATCAGTTTCCTCGTTTATATCTAGTCTGTAGACTCTAACTCTTAGCCTTATGTCAATAATCTACAGGATTCTCGTTGAAGGAGGTTTGCAGAGAGGTCTTGCATATTGCCTGCTCAGGCTTCTTTCGAACAGTCTGAATAATCTTCAGTGGACGGTAAAATGAACAACATCCTAGTCCGACAAATCAGTCAGTACCCTGGTGTCCATTCACGAGATGTCCGGTTGTTTAGGATGCTGACAAAAATCTCTATTCTGAGGAAGCAAAGACTGCGAAGTGCTATGGATGGCGGAGGGGCACTCACCGATCGTGCTACGGAACTCACTCGTCCCGTTGTGCCTTACGGGATCTCTCTCGAGCCCAACTATCAGCCGAACAGCGGCGCATGGCATAGTCAGAATGTTATTACGGACAAAGACAAGGCAGACTGGAATAACCATTTCTGGAATATTAGCCGTCGTCAGTCAGCCATACACAACGTCGAGGTGTGTGACACCTTGGGCTCGATCCCGCGACCTGTTGGTTAGAGGTCCTATGGAGTCAACTCGAAGTACAAGTAATAATGCACTTTTGGTTTTCTTTGTAGCCAGGACGGTATGATCATTCGAGCAGAACCTTCAAAACGCAGTCAACTCTAGTTGTGCTTAACAGTCCAGGGATAGTTGCTAAGTCGGGTTATTTTGTCCCAAGCGAGTATTGGCGTTACTCAGGCGAACGACAAAGAACATAATGTTTCGCCGAGTCTGCAAGACGCAGCGAGCTGCTACTGGCGAGCGCTATCTGTGTCTCAACAACCAAACGCTGTCTGGGGGCATTCCTTGATATTTTTAACGCATCACCCACCTATATTTACGTCATACGTATGCCTCAGCCTTCTCCAGAGGATTAGCCCGACTGCACTTACATTCCGGCCTCTGGGTTGGTGAGATGATCTGTTATAGGATACCTAGGGGGCTTCGTTAACTCTCACACTTGGCAGGAGTTAAGCTGTTGGTTCAGATTATTGCTCCCCTCTTCTCCTAGCACATCTTGGATTCCTCGGACCAGTGATTTCCTGCGACGATAAGTGGCGGCTAGTCGGTAGTTTCCTTCCAACGTTTTTAGTTGTGTTTGTACCTTCTCTTAGTGGATGGCTATCGGTATTCTCAGTTTCGCGACAACCTACTGACTGTTGCTGGCTTCGCCAATCGACTGTGAAGAAATACACATGAAACCAGCAATGAAATCTCCAACTCAAGATCGCCTCAATATTACTAGCAGGGCGGTGCGAATCGAGTCTCGGGGATCGCGTTCTAGTCAAGGCAGTTTAATGATTGGTTGGTCGCACGCCGCCCACTCAGCCCACTAAGGGCGCAATCTTATGTCCGCACGCTGATAGGCCAATCGATCGGACGGCGTGGTTGCTTCGGCAAGCACAGCCCCCGAACTCCACTTTCTGCCTTGCCGCGCTGTCGTAAGTGCACCTGTCCTTCCCTTTACGGCTTCCTTTTTGTTTTTCCTTGATAATAACTGTTTTATGCCCCTTTTTGTGGTATTGCGAAGCCGATATCAAAGGTAACATACCGGAAGCTTTTTAGCCATGAGGTCGATTAACTGTTACGCCAAACTGCCGAAGATATGAGGGAGAGGTACCCGTCCGACGCATTTTCATCTTCCTGGGGCGGTTTCTCCTACAGTTCGCCAACCGACGACGTTATTGCTGACAAAATGACGAATTTTACGGCTATGACATCGAACAGGGGATCTGAGGGGTCTCAAAAGTTCCTGTCAACTGAAGAGGAGTCAAGCGTACGTAGTGACCCGACCGGTGAACCTGCAGATATCGCAAACACATCTGACAAGTTTTCTGAGGATAATAGGACAGCTGGAGACAGCCGACGCGTCCGAATTGCTCTTAGATGCACGAGCACTACTGAGGGTAGCAAGCTTGCTGCGGCACCGATTACGGCAGTGAGTAGTGGTGGTAGTACGTTCATTTAGGACTGGTAGCTAAGCAGTCACGTGTCTATTCCATGCCTATTTAAGGTGATAAGGTCGTGACTTATTTAACAATCAATGGCCTTCCGATTCACAACAAGACTTGGCTAGGATTTCGATCAGCGCTATGTTAGTGAAGTGTTTTTTGTAGGGATATATATAGCCGCCATGTTAGGCCGTCGGATGTGTAGTCGTTTTGCAGACAGCTGGCTGAAGAGCCATTAACTTTGGGCAGATGCAGTCTGCGTGTCTACGAAGTCAGCTGGTCACCGCAGTTCCGGCTTGCGGCCGTAATTTGCGGTGCGTCCCCCAGGGCTTTTGTAAAGCAAATTAGGCATGTACATGTTTGCTTTTGCAGCGAACAGTGTGGTGTGCGTAAATAAGGTGGCCTGTGTGTCTGAGGGTGTGAGGACGAATGAGGACTTCGTATCCACCACCGGTGACTGCCGCCGCACTGGCATTTCGTCACTTCTATCATGCAACGTTCAGATAATTTGTCGTCTGCCTTTAGTTTCCCTAGGTGTTATGAGGTGGTTTCGAAGCCCGAGGGGAAATGCGTCTAGGTTGTCAACTGCAGCAGTGATAACGTTCCTTCGGTGACCTAGACACATGGAGCAGAACGAAACTGTTTTAGTTACTGGTTTACATGGGCATAGTAGTCCTTTAAGGGGGACCTCCTCGACAATATTGGAAGCATTTTTGCCTACCGTTTACGGTACTACGCTGTCTCGTTCGCCCGCAATTGTCCAAACAGTGGATCCCCTGCTGTAGGTGCCTGCTTGATATGTTTGTTGACAGGTTTTCCTGGAAATGGGGGCGAGTATGCGCGTCGCAGGTTCTTGTTGAAAAGAAGACGAAAACGCGATCACTGAAACGGTAGTTTTATTAGCCGGGACTTTCGAAAGTCCCGGCAAGTGGTACGTTGATTAGCAGACTCGCTGGGTGAGCGATACGGTCCATCGGTTTTCTACCACCGACGGGTGGGTCGGTTACACAGTTAAGTTACATTCAGAAGAATAGGTTATTCATCGGCAGAACGCCCTCTGAGGGATTGGCGACAGTCGACGGTGAGTTGGTGTGCACTCAATACATGGCACGTTATCTGCCTGGGGACGTAGAACTAGTGTTTGTTGAGTACGAGAAGATAGAATAGCAATTTGACTACCCTACTAACTCATCACAAGTTAAGGTATGTTTAAAGTCACGACACGGGCTGTTCTCAACTCTTGGCCATTGTCGCCATCGGCATGCATGTACGTAGACGATCACTTTGCCCTTATTGAAGTGGACGTTGGGACTTCGATGACTGGCATCAGCGGCTCGTGACTGTGCGACTGCTCTCGACAACCAACAAAATTCCGGGAATGAGTAATGGATGCGTCGGTGACTTTTGCGAATAATTGTAGTCTCACTGTAACTCGGCAGCATGTGGACTACAGGTCAGAGGAAATGGTGGTCGTATGAAACAACAAATGTGTAGGTCTATAACCTTCCCTATAACCTACTTACCATCATCATCATCATCGGTGGGGTTAAGAATTGTCTAATTTCCTTCCCTTGCTAGGATTTCGAAAGCGAGTCCAGCGACTCCGGTAAAACCTTGCCTGGAGGTATTTGACTACCACCACCTACTCAAATAGATATAGTAGTTGTTATTTCTAGTCAACGGATATTTGGGTGCCATCTCCCGATTGTTACCACTCGGCGTCCAGTCAGTTACAGCCAATGATTTGTATGCAGTAAATGGGGATGTAAATGTCTAAAAACTTCTGACTCTACTAACCCCCTTATTCTCCTGTTGCCTTACAGCGTTTGATGTCTGATCAGGACCTTCCTGAAGATATTGCAAGACTGTTGGCTGAGGTGCCGCAACTTACGTCATCATCATCATCGGTGGTGTTAAGAATTGTCTAATTTCCTTCCCTTGCTAGGATTTCGAAAGCGAGTCCAGCGACTCCGGTGAAACCTTGCCTGGAGGTATTTCACCACCACCATACGCTGGTGAGTATTCATCTACATGAGATATTCTTCCTAGAGACTAGACACCGGCGTTGTAAGCGGTGGCGCGGCCGTCAAGCTTCTCGCAAGAGAAATACCTCATTTAAAGCATGCCTCCGATGGATAATGTCGTGCCTTTGTCAACTACTGCGCATCACTTATGAAATGAAGTCGCAGCTTATTGTGATTGAACAAAGCCTCGATGCTCTGCAGTCGGCCCGCTCGAGTTCCTCTCCCGTGCCTACTGGGGCCGTTGATGGTTAGTCACCGACAACACTTTGTTTGAGCGTTATTCACCTTTTTCATTTTAATTGACTTATTTAATTTATACTGAATGCAAACTGCGTGTACTACTTACCCTGACATTGACTATTTTCCTGCAATATTTCAGACGGAAAGAACGGACGACCTGAAAACGGGGAACCCAGCCCTCCCACACAGCCATAATAGGACTACTGTGGGGGTTTGATATCCAAATATGATACACAGTTACGTCCTCCTATGCCTTTGAAATTTTTTTGATATTGTAAATTTCTCGAGGTTTTATGGTTTTACATACATACATGCATTCATATAGTCTTCCTACAGTGACCTTACTGCTGTTACAGGCTACCTAAAAGGGAAGGGGGTTGGACGGTCGCTTATCTGTACAACCTTAGCCCCATCATATGGTCTCTCGAAAGTGCGCAGAGAGGGCCCGCCTCTTCGGCACTGCAAAGTACAGACTGGCAAAGTGGCTGTTTCGATGTCTCACAATGTTGACTGCTGAATCAGGCACCAGAGTCACCTAGTTGACGCAATTCCTGGATAAGATTATGTAAAAGGATGAGTCTCCGGTCAGAAGACATCATGGCATCATGCCGCCTTTTCTATTTGCCAGGATCTGGCGGTCGAGACCATCGGTGTACTCTTGCAAAGTGAATACGATCGAATTCTCCAACTCCTGGAGTTCTGTCTTAAGGCGTACTTTACGTTCGACAAAACAATCCACCTCCAGGTAAAGGGCTCACTGCTTCGTTAGCCGTTTTTAGGACTCCTAACTGAGGAGTTCCCGCGACGGTTAGAGTCGCTAGTCTCCCGGCTACCACATACGGAATTCTGGACTCGGTACGTTGATTATACCCTCGTCATCAAAGGGGGCTAAGTGCTGGCATTCATAAGACGTCCCAACTGCGTCTCCCCAGACTGGATGGAGGAGGAAGAAAGTAACCAACTCTTCATTCCTGGAGGCTTCGTTTGCTGCAAAAATTGTGGTGGCCGCAAAGCTAGCGCGTTTAGGAAATACGACACTAGTGTCCAGCCTCAACAGCAACCACTCAACCAAATATAAACAATGTGAAGTGAGAGCGCTATGCCGGGGTGTTGGGACTCAATTCAGTGAACCGGAAGACATGGTCACTGGGTGGTAAACCATTCGGCGGGTGCTCAGACGAATATTTGTCGGCACAACCTCGTCAATCGGTCCATGCGCAAACACAATGAAAGACCTACTCTAACTGCCTCCAAGTTTTGACAAACGCTCCCGTTCGTCATGAACAGCTGAGAAACCGTCAGCCGCTTTCTCACATCAGCTGGATTTGGGTTGCACATCGACCTTACGCAACTATCTGGCGCCATTTTATGAGACCAAGAGACTTTCTGCCACGACGAAAAATGTCTGGAGTCGTCTCCCGGAACTGTTGTAGCTTTAAGGAAATCAACTACACCGGAGAAACTGGTGGTGGGTGACAAGGACGCTTGTTTGGCAAACGAAGAGTTCCAAATTACAAGTCAGGGAAGGCAGAAATGTTTCACCGGATTATTACTGAGATGAAGTGGCCTACAGGCAACTCAGCAAGTATTTGCGGTCAGAAGTCACACCATACTGGTGTCAGCCAGAGTTCAGCCGCTATCAAATTTACCCGACTGCGGCCAATAGTAGGAGGGAGAAATATCGATTGGTGTCAGGACGCTGGCAAAAGTTGTCGTACACGACCACGCAAGGCGACATGAGTCAGCGGCGACGGTGGCGCTCGTGAGAGCGGGCATCTGCAGTACCCCACAGTCTGGCCCGAAAGCGGCCTGTAGCGAGGCCGAAGGAACGGATCACGTCTAAAAACCATGAATGCCCATGTAGTCGGGAAAGTAAACATAACGTCCACTGCCGATGATATCTGCAGGGGGCAACGGAAAAGAGTGAGAATATGTGGAGGCTGGAGTGCTGGAGGTTGCTCAGGAAGTTGCAGGCGGCGTTAGCGTAGATGAAGAAGAGGAAATGAGGACTGTTCGAGCGCCGGGACAGTTGTCGAGCTTGTGCACGAGTCCATCGTCGAACGAGCGACAATCATAGAGCGTGCTAGCCAAGCATCAGCCGATGGCGCAGGACTGGAGGTGACTGCGCAGAGCTCCGTACGCCGACGCCAGATCGGCAAGTCGATTGGCTGAGTTCTTGCCTGAGTCCCAGACGTCAACCAATTCTCGGCCTATTTGGTTTCGGGCGTAGAGAATTATCTTGGTGGCTGCGAAGTTAAACTCATGGCCCATTTCGTAGGTGTGGACAGTCCCATGTGATGGATAGTTCAGCTCAGGTTATTTGAGGGAAAGTAGGTGTGCACTACTGAAATAAGCAGAATGTTATTACCGACAAAGACCAGGGAGACTGCCATGGCTATTTCTGGCATATTAGCTGTCGTCAGCCAGCCATGCCCAACCCCGAGGTTTGGAACACCTTGAACTCGCGACCTGTTAGTTAGAAGTCTAATACCTCTAACCACTGAGCTGCGGGCTCGTTGTCCTGTCGGTTTCGATCGGGAATACACAATGGTAGAGGGGCGCTCACTGGTCGTTCTTACGGAACTCACTCAATCCGTTGTGCCTTACAGGCTCTCTCTCGAGCCCAATCAGCAGCGGCGCATGCTACAGGCAGAATGTTGTCACCGACGAAGACAAGGGGGACTGGGGTGGACATTTCAGCCATGCAGAGGAAGTGTATGAAAAAGTTGGAAAGGGAGTAAGTCTAAAGAATTACTAAGGAAACATCAAAAGCTGTACAGACGTAGAACGTATTTCATGAGCCAACAGCAATGTAAGGCGTATTTACTCACTTAGGTGCGCAATGCAGTGATTTCTTAAAGCACATCTCAGCAACTGGGAGAGTAACATGATCTGCAGTCTTCAAGCGTCATGGTGAGCGTGTGATGTGCGCCGAGGTCTGTATATTAAATGTTCTATAAACAAGCGTTACTTAACTATATTAAGTAGTAATAAATTGTCATTTGGTGTCAAGACGGCAGCAGTTAGATGCCCTTGTGGTGCGCATAATAGCTACCTAAAGCAAAGCAGCCTAAGTCTCAACCATTCTGTTGTGGCACCAGTCAAGCGTAGTGTAAGTGGATGACCTCTCAGGCTAGTTGTAGCTGTCAACTCGAAGAAACCTCCAGATACGTTATAGCAGTCCTGACCGCGCAGGATGCGGGAAGTTTTTGTAAGCTCAAAGGAAAGAGATCGAGACTGGCTAATCGCGTTTCGTAGGGTAGTGAGCCCTGTCCAGCTGCAAGTTTCGCTGCAGATCTTTGAACTTTCTCGAGAATGCTGAGGACTTAAGAAGCACAGGGTCTCCGTGTTTGGATAGCAAACTCCAGATTCAGCCGCACACAAGTATGAAAGGCACTGGTAAAGCCGTCTTCATCGCCTCGTCGTGCATGCGGGATCCGAGCATGAGTTCGGTCTGACCTCTGTAGTTACACAGACAGCTTTGGCACGGGATGCGATACAATTTCCCGAGTTACTCTTTGGGGCCTAACCGGTTTTTGATTTTCATGACCTTGCTGTGCGTGGTTGCATTGTGCCGGTGTGCGATTTCAACAACTGGCTGCGCAGCAATGCGCTCAGTCACTTCCGGAATTTATGACAGAAAATGCCATACCCTTGGTGGTGTTGCTGTCTGGGTCCTCTGTAAGCGACCTCGTAGGCAGCAACTCAAAAATGCCTTTGGATGGCCATTCTGCATAAACTGATCGCGGAGATAACGGACCTACCGTACTTTTCCCCCGGTTTACTGTTGTGAATCTGGATCCGTTTGAAGAGCGTCTTCACACAGCTTCGTTTGTGAACCCCCAGATGGTTGCTGTGAAGAATGAAAAGCTGTGCAATGTTCCTTGCCTTCTTATAAACCATCGTTCTAAACACATAGTAAAGGTTTCGTCTGACGAGCATATCAAGGAATGGCAACACAAGCTGGCTGTGCGATGAGACGACAAACTGTCTATCACAAGTGGCTGCCCACAACTACGACATGGGCCGGGAGTTTAACTTCACAGCCACCAAGATAATTGTCCACGCCAGAAACGAAATGCAGTGGGAATTGATTGATGTCTGGAACTTGGGTGGGAAGTCAGTTAATCGATTTGCCGATCTGGTTTCAAAGTACAGAGCTCTGCGCAGTCACCTCCAGTCTTGCGTTATCGATCGATGTTTGGCTAGCGCACCCTATAATTGTCACTGGTTTTGTTGTTGCAACTATCCCTGACGATGGACTCGTGCACAAGTTTCAAGGCTCAGAACAATAAACACTGTTCCGATGTTCAACCTGTCTTCCTTAATTATAAATGTACATGGACCTTGAACTTTCACCACAATTCGTGAAGAGGAAGCATACCCAGCGGAGGGATAGAGGGCAGGGGAATAGGAGCATGGGGTATCGGACCACAGAGCTCAGCCGAAGTAGTGTCCCGAACAGCAGATTTGGAACGGTTCACGCTCAAGACCTCGTGAATTCCGAGTTTGATGCGCAACGTCTTTTTTCCTCAGGAGACAACCCGAAAGGGACCGTCGTATGGTGGTCCCAGTGGTCGCCGGACTCTACCAATCATGGATAGGCGTAAGAACAGGCTGCCAAGTCTTTCTAGAAATAAGAAAGACCTGGGTGGAGTAGAGATAGTGTCCACATAAAATGTCGAGGACGGTGCAGGAGGTTTGTGTGGGTCCGTGTTTGACGCGATAATGGCGCGTTACCACACCAAGAATCCATAATGTTGATTGAATTTCATAGATTAACGGTTTGAGCGCGGACTAGCAAGCAGTCACCACATCAAATACGATCCTCAGGGATGCATGTGGGCATTACCGGAGACATGTGGCTGCGCGGCAACTGCGTCCTATAGATACTATACTTCTTGAACCTCAATCATCCTTATCTGCAACTGTCAGCGAGTGAGAATCCGAAACATCGGACCAGTAAATTTTTTGCTCCTGCGACCGCATCTTCTTCTACCATTTGATACTCCTCATTTGTAAACATTGTTCTGCCGGTATTTTGAACGCCGTGTAAACGTTGATCGGATTTTCCGGAGTCACGTGTGTATGTTCGCGTCCTCTGCAAACTTTAGCAGCATGAGAGGCAGTAACGACTGTTATTTGTTACAGACCAGTCAGAAATCGCAGATCAACCAGTGATCTATCAGAACGAACTAGCCGTTTTAGGGCTCTTTCCGATTTTAAAGCCTTTTAAGCGTCTCTAAGGTTAGCGCCACTTTGCACGCCGAATTAGGCTTATAAGATACGGCAAATGGCACGACAAACCGCTGCCGTGGCAGCTGAAGCCCATACGCCCTTTTCTTCACCAATGGATTCATTAGCAGGGATGGCCAATCATCTACCAGAATATGACAACACGTCTGAGCCGAAGCCGAAATCACGTGCGTCAGCCCATCTACACGCCTATTGGACAAGGAGTTGACTGAAGGCTGCAAAGTAATTGGGCGCAGGTCAAAAAGGCGAAAATAATTGGCTACTTCGATAAGTCACCAACTGCCTTGCTCCGACTCGTTATGCTGACACTTTCCTCATGACAGAGGCCGCAGAATTGACCTGCGGGGTGTGCAGGGATCTGTACGTCCTCCTGGCTTTTGTTTATTATGTCCATTTCTTCATCCCCCACTTAAGCATTCATGCACGAATAAATTAAGTCAGTGCGCGGCAGGCCATGACGTCTGGGGTCTCAGGGTGTTTACAGTCTTCCTGATCTATGATCATTGAGAGTTTGTTTGGGAAAACGTGACCGATTAGCTCGTTCGAAGAACTGACACACTGGCTTTCGCGCCTTGTCATGGAGCCGTCTGAACTACAGCGTCGGAAGCAGGAACACTGGAGTGGCGCATGCAGGCGTCCCATTCATGATTGGTATGTGGAAAGAGTTCTCAGACCTCATCTCACATTCTACGTATATACTGGTCTTCAGTACACATTGCAGGGTTAAGAAGCGACTGCCAAGCAATGGTTTTTGCGAATTAAGTCCGGTTTGCCAGGACATCTCCTGAAACTAGCAAGCGTAATCAAAAGCTTGAGTCTTTTATGGTTGAAAAATTTCGATCTGCCACCTGCGTAATTTTAATAATTCGTTCCGGTTAATTAGCAAATCTTGCCCTGATTCGGGCTTCAACTTACTAGGGCTTTGTTCACTTGATAAGAGCCGAGCAACTGGTTTTCAATACGTTCCCAGGAGATATCAGTGCTTTCGCAACGGCGCGCCGCGCTTCAAAAGGCTAATCGAAATTGTCTTTCATTGTGATCTTCTCTGATTGTCGCTATAAGAGAAGCTTGATTGGGACTTAAATTTCTCTCCCTTAAATATATATTGGGTTAACCAAATGCTGTGTTCAAGGTCTTATTAATTCGAGGTTCCAGTCTTACACGTTATGAGGAACATCGTGCCAATTCCATTCTGAAATGTCCAAGTGTTTTTTCTACTCCCGCCAGATTTCGAAATCCATACCTCCTGCCATGTGGTCACAGCTTCTGTCGGCGTCCATGCCTTCTTCCGACTCCCTCGTCCGCCTACGTGATATGTATGTACTGCCACATTGGAGTTCATGTCTCCGAACTCGAGCGAAATTACGAATTGGATGAACGCGTTCAAAGTTATTTGGCAAAGCGAGGGAACCTAGAATCTGAGCGTGTGCGCTGCCACCTTTGTAGGAGTCTGTATGGCCGCTGTACCACGTGTTCTCACTGCGGCCAACAACTTTGTGACCTTTGCTTCAAGGAACATGTAGATGAGGTAATTGTTTGTAAGCCTCTCTGAATGTCATTGAGTCCTTTACTGTAACCGTCTGAGATGATGGCTTCCAGCGTTAGCGCGAAACGTCCGCACAAATAAAATTCTGGTCTTTGTGACAAAGCCTCCTCCTCCTCCTCCTCCTACTCCTCCTCCTCCTCCTAGGGGTGAAAAGCGTTCCTAGGATTGCCAATAGAAACGAAGAGACTAGTTCCAGGAAGCATTCTTGAAGGAGACACGATCGATGCTTGAGTCATGGTTTACTAGCCCTCAGTCCATTAACAAGTGCAGTGACCTTCCTTTTCCATACTCGATGATGAGACTTCGCCTAGGCGGAGTAATTAGCCACGCGGGGGACGCACTGGTGAACACTTTTCCCAACGCCAGGGTCGGTGGGTCAGATGGTCGAGCAATCATCACACAAACATCCAACACACGTGATGGAATTGCAGCAATTAGCGACGCGAATGTTGGCCATCAAACAGTCATCACACCAGGTGCAACGATCCCTGGTGAAGGGGAGAGCCATGAATATTCATAGGAATGAGGTAGCATGGCATCTGCATCCTATAAATACTGCAGCCCCTTGCGCATGAACCACCCGTATCTGCATTTGTCTCTGATGATGGGTTCGAGCAGGAATCCGAAACGTCAGACGAATAAAGCTCTTGTCCCAGCGATCGTGTCTCCTTCTTCAAGTTCCTAGGACTTTCGAGGTACTTGTGTTCGCATTCTGTCATGCTAGATGTGACCTTTTATTGTTTTATACGTCGAAACACCCTCTGTGGTTAACTACCCGTGAACAATGTGTACCATCTCCGGGTTCGGCCCACGGCTGTTCATCCCCTTGTACTCATTTTGTGACATTCTTTTTCTGAGCGAACCCTTCCGAACTCGTCGATTACTTATCAGTCGTCCAAATTATATGCGAACCCTTTATTTATTCTCGTTATCCTTAGCTCCACACAATGGTTCGAAAAAAACTTCGAAGCCTTCAAAATGAAGCCGACCAATTGAAGCAGATTCGAACGACTCTGGTTTCCCATCGGTCCACCGTCAAGCTCCGACGCATGAAATTCTTCCAGAGCATAGAGAGCGCATCTAACGACCTGCTATCTGCCTGCAAGACCGCCGTTTCCAGATCCGAAAACTATTTAAACCGTGTTCAGACACAGTCGAAGGAAAAGTTCACTGCCCTACTGAATAACCGCAAGCTGGTCGAACTGGTAATCTATCTGCATCGAGCTGCGAATAGTCCTGCCCAACACGGGGTAAGAAATCAATATCCCCAGTATCTCCTTTTATGAGTATATTGCCTTTGGAGAGTCAGTTGGCGAACATATCTTTTCGGTAACTCATCATCAGGCCGATACATTTACATGGGTAATGATCATTCTAATTGCAGACAAGATATAAATGCCTTTGTTTCGTCTACTGTTCGAAGAAGTAATTAGCGTCCAAGCCACCGTTTTACTCCCAATTGGTGGGGCACACGATGAACGAACAGGTCGAAATGACCTGTTTGTGTGGTGGTTGTAGTTAGCCGCAGGCTTAAACTTTTTGTTTCCAGCTCTTATTTGATTAATCGACTTATATCAGCTGCATGGCAAAATGGGAAGAGAGGGAGAGAGAGAGAGAGTGCCATAGATTTGGCGCATACCGGCAGTTCGACGTCGTACCGGACGATGTCCACCGTGTGCTCCGCAGCGATTTGGAGTCGGCACGATGGCTTGTGCGTGAAACATTTTATGACGAGTGTAGACTTGCACTGCATCTGCGGCACTCTCTATCATTCCCCACCCGGACCCGGTGTCAAGACAGAGCCAAGAAGATCGTTGGTGAGGGAGGGCGGAGGTGGATGGCGCGTCCGGACCCAAACCTTGGCAGACGCCTACAGACCTTTGGCACTTATCCGCTTCGTTACGAACAAGTCTCCGTTGCGCTCACCTCGAGGTTCCAGTGATGGACCTCGTCGTTCGCAATCGTCAAACTATCAGTGGTCGCCAGTAACTTTGTGCCGAGGATTTTTTGTTGACAGTTCAAATTCAACCCTCCATGCAACTACTTATGGCCACCGGAGGGGAGAAGGCACCTACAGTGACTGACTGACCTCATGAAATTTTGGCTGAAATTCTGAAATGTGTCTGCTATTAGGAAGGATTACTTGGTCGAGGCTGTAATACTGATTATTTTGCTGCAAAATGCTATGACGTTTCGGACTTGGCAGGATGTCAGCTTTTGAATACACTGCTTCATAAACTCCTGTAGAAACCGTACTCGGTAACAAATGACTACTTGCGTAGCATGCATTTTTCCCACTGATTTTCGAACGTCTTGTTAATTAAAATATATTTTATGGAAACCCGAACAATAATAGGCTTTCTGTCAGTCTTTCGATAGAGAATCACGTCACCTTTATATGTAATGCTCGTAGAAGTAGCATAATTAGGTTTGAAAAGTGTCGAATTATGAGATTTTCAAAGATCGCGCAATGTCCATTCACATAGCATCGTACCTGGCCGTTTATCACAGCTACTAATAAAATGTACAACATAGTCCGTATCCATTGCGAAATTTTATGACATAAAAAATATATGCTTTCCTTTACGTGGAACGTATGCACCTTGTAGACCGAAATCATCAAGCAAATGCAACAAATGATCAGGCTCCAAGATTTTCGGCAATTGGGAAATTTTTTTTTAAACCTGAGTGTAAAACATAAAGAGGACGTTATTCTCTATTAATTGACTGAAATAAAGCATATTCTTGTTTATGGTTTCTATAGGATATTTTTGAATTTACAAGACCATCAAAAATCGATGGGAAAAATGCGTGCTACTTAAGAAGTCATTTTTTACGGAGTACGGTTTCAACAGGAGATTAAAAAGCAGTCTATCCAAAAGCTGACACCCTGCCGAGTCCGACATGTTATTAGATTATGCCGCAAGGTAACCAGTATTACAACCGCGACCAAGTAACCCTTCCTAATGGAAAACACATTTCAGAATTTCAACTAACATTTCATGAGATTGGTCACCAATGTAGCACTGAACGTGAGGAGGTTTTTTTGCCGACAGTTCAAATTCAAACCTCCGTGCAACTACGTATGGCCACTGGGGAAGAAGGCATCTGAATTTGCACTTTTTAAGAAACTAGCTGGGCTGGCTGGCCGCCTACAAATCGAATTCTGCGCGCGCTGGCCCTGATGCCATCCAACTGAGGTGGATTGTCTGGCAGCCTGGCCAATGCTTTACACTAGGCCAACCACCTCTCATCACTTATAGTTGGTCTCAGGCATCTGCAAAACGTATCTTGGTCGACTGTGGACTTGCACTGCTGGAAAAGTCTTGCTGTGCGACGTATTCGAAAGGCCGAATTTACATCTGGGTGTCGAACGCCCATACAATTTGGTCAACCAGAGACAGTTGCAGAAACGGGTGACTCGTGCACAGGAAGTCGTAGTATTTATAGGATGCGGTCGCTATGCTACCGCATACCTACAGCAATTAACCGTGCTCCCCTTCATCAAGGATGACTGCCCGCTGGTACGCTTATTGCTTGATGGCCGGCATGCAAGTTGTTAATTGCTGACATCTCGTCACCCGTGTTGGATGCTGGCGTGATGATTGCTCGGCCATCTGGCTGATGGGCTCAAGTGAGAATTCGAAACGTAAGGCGAATAAAGCTATTGTTTCAGCGATCGTTTCTTCTTCTTCTTTTAATCAACCAGTTCCTGGAACGCGCATCTTCGCTTGCATCGGCAAATTTGGTCAACGTTTGTTGCGCGACGAAGATTTCTAACTGAAGCCCTTAAACCGTAACCCTTTCACAACCTATTGCCAAGTAAACTACAATGAACCACGCCTACTCAAATAAAATAAGTGGGTCGTCATTGGTCAGTTACCCGGTGGGGTCACATACCATGCCTTTGTGAGAATCTTGTCACACTATGTTTGCGGAACTTTCGCGACCACAACCTTTCGTTTCCCGCCGTACTTTGGATTTTGATATGCTTGATGGTTTTTTAACTGTCACTATGAAGACTCTAATCGAATTAATTATGTCTGGACTAGGTAGTCCGTGGCCTGTGCATTATCTGCTTAGCTGGCTGCTGTTAATGCACCACCACCACCACCACCACCACCACCACCACCACCACCATCATCATCATCATCTGTTGTGATTGCCACTACCAGAAAGCAGTAAGCCTCACAGATATTAGCTTTGCAAATAACAAAATAACTTTTTGTCTTGTCTCCCACAGGACACTTGGAAGCTGTGCAACCTGCGGAAACTAGCCGAAGTTGTGTTAAAAAGGTTTACGGTTGTCGAAGCAGCAGAGTTTCAAAACGACCAAAACGCAATTGAGAATTTTACCCCGATTGAAAACTTACAAGCTGTAAGTTTCCGCAGTTAATTAACTTTACTTTGTTTGTTCAAACGTTTCTTTGGACTAGCCTCCTAAGCTGAGATACCGACAACCCTTGTAATATGTCTGTGTATACTTATTTATTACCCTGGTCAGCTGAAAGCCATGGCTTGGAAGTTTGCCGACTGACTTTTCAACTCAGGCCACGCAGTCGGCCCGGTTGTGTGTTTGGGTTTTAAGTGGGTTGAGAGTCGGAGTGCGGTGGCTCCTTCATAACGACACTCTCACACACGTGAGATCCTATCCGCTTCCTCCCTTGTCTTGGCATTCCTGGTTTGTGCGTTTGAGGAGCCGGGTCGCGCGTGTGGCGCGCGCAGACGGACCTTCTTGCCCTGTCAGCCATTGCGTCCATCGCCCGCAGCAGACGACTGGTCGACTTGGACGGTGTACTGCGGCCTGTGAGTGGCAAGAGAGAAAGAAAGAGGGAGAAAGTGAGGCCAGCGGTGTCAGGACCTACTCCTTTCTATAAACAGTCTGACGCGCTCGGAGTTATCACAGTGCGCTAAAGACCGTGGTTCGAGTGTCTGCCAACTGACGGCATAACTTTGTAGACGAAGAGTCAGACTTCAATAGCCTTAGGGCGACCTTTATGGCACTCCCACTCAGTCGGTTTTCGAACCTCCACACCCCTTTCGTTTAGTTGTTGGATAAGTTCCTGATTAGTTGTACGTTGTGGGCTAGAGGACGTGTGGTTGCACGCTTAGGTGTGGGTTTTTGCGGGGCCAGTTATGTGCACCCTCTCCTACCTCGAGTCTTCTTAACTTTGCCATGACACTGGACTCAAGTGGATGAGGCTGGGGAGATAGTGATAGACGCTGCGCGAGTCTACTATCACTCTAAACTAATTCACACCAGATCCACCGTCTTCTCCCACCCTACCATGGAGAACATGTCGGAATCGTCGAAATCGACGATCGAGCTGTCATCATCTCGGTAGTTTGGATCTCGCAGTTTCAAGCCAGCGCTTGTCTGTCTAACTGGGAATACCCGACCAGTGAAAACGCGGCGCATTTTTTGTCCTGGCGATGACTGCGATTGGCAGTCTACTTATGGCAAATATTTTTTCGCGATTTAATTGCATAACCAGAGTCGGAACATGGCAAACGGGACCTTCTCATTCTGACTTTTTGTCCTTAACGGTATGGAGCAGCCAGACGCTTATTGCGGCAGCTAACCCATCAGCGTCCAATCATTTCTGATCACCGTTCCGACAGCTGCTATTGGAACCGATCTTTATTCTTGTGCTTCCCGAATCAGGATTTCACAGCCACCCCAGAGACAGTGTCTGGCCCCTCCATTTGTGTACCTATGGCGATGTTATCATGCCTTTTTGACCAGGTTAATTAGTCATATGACACTATAGTCGAAGCCTTTATTTTGCTCTAGCAGTAAATTGAAAGCCCTTGATTTGACTGCTGACTAGAGAAATCACGCGTTGCTTAGTCTGCGCATGGAATCCCAAAGGGGACATGCAAACATGGGGACTGCTTTAGCAGGCTGGGTTGCATTAAAAACGCCGGCGAATGTTGCTTTACCAGATCCCCATCACCCAACAGCTAAACCAAATCATCTGACCGGTATTTGATCCCGTTCGCACCCACAGAACAGTTGTGATGTCGCTGTCTGGACAGCAATAGAACTTACCACTGACTAGTCCCACCTTTGAAGGACCGAGGTGTCTGAAAGGCCTCCATTTTCTGTTTCGGCGCTTTTTTGAGACCACCCTTACACAGTAAGTGACCCGTCACATGAAACGTTGACCGAAATGCTGAAATGTGTTTTCAACTAAAGAAGATTACTTGGATGGTGTTCTAATATTAATGATCGTGAAGCATAGTCCTTAGGTGTTTCAGTCACGCCAAGATGCCGATCTTTGAGCGGGTTTCTTTCTGACTGCAAGCAGAAACCAAACGGTAAAAAAGTGCTTAAATAGTGTGAAAAGTTTCCCATCGATTTCCGATGGTCTTGTATATTCAAGTATATTTTTTGGAAAACACATGCAAGATTATTTACTCTTGTACTTATTTGGTAGCAAATTATGCCTTCAAATTTAACATCTGAAAAAAAATGCTGTCATTCGGCTTTAAGGTGTATAGCATTGTATCTCTCCGTTCTTCGATGCCGCCTACGAAGTATACAGCATCGAGACATTTTATGAGCGGCATATGACATCTTGGTAGCGTAGAAGAATGTAAGATTTTCCTTGATGAAAGTTCAACCGTCGTTTCTGACCATGTCCACCTGTGCTCCACAGCAAAGTGAGAGCAGGGACGATGGCTGGCGTGTGAGTCAGTTTATAGTAGTAGTAGTAGTAGTAGTAGTAGTAGTAGTAGTAGTAGTCGTAGTAGTAGTAGTAGTAGTAGTAGTAGTAGTATTAGTAGTAGTGGTGGTGGTGGTGGTGGTAGTAGTAGTAGTAGACTTGCGCAGCATCAACCACACTCTCTCCTCCTCCTCTCCCACTCGGACCCGATGCCAAGCCAGGCTCAAAAGGACCGGAGGCGAGAGAGGGCGCGAGGGACTGGCACGGTGAAGACTCACACCTAGGCGTACCACCCCAACCCTTTGATCCACAACATACACTGAACAGGATTTCTCGCCAACAACACCCAATAGGGGGTCAGAAAGACTAGGATGGCTAAGTAGCCATGCCCACCACCGGTATACTCAGCTGTAGCGCAAGCCCATCTTCTGACAGGGAACTGTCAGCGCATACCAGGCTGCGAGGGCCATGGTTTGCTGATACTGGCATAGCACACGCTTTCAGACCTGCTTCCTTGCACGACAGGTGTGCTGAATGCAGTTTGGAAACCCTAGCCGCGAGTGAAATCGCAGAACTGGTTCAAAACCATTTGGGAACTGGAGAACTTCTTTAAGACCTTTTTATACCCCCTATTCGCGTATAAAATACGATAAAAATGCTAGGACGTCGAAAACCGATGCTAAAAGATGCCTGCTAGTTGAGT
>CACRXP010000084.1:1466934-1521381 GCA_902702965.1 Spirometra erinaceieuropaei
TCCTCAAAAACCAGGCATCGTGGATGTGGCTACATTACACTTCGACCGACAGGGTATCCGAACCCAATACTTGATACGGAGCACACTGTATGCGGGATTAGGATTAACGTCAGGAAGTATAATGTTTCTGACGACGTAAAAAGTAAATCAGTGAGGAGAGTTTCCAAGAGGTTAGTTTTATTTTCTTCGCGTCGGTGCTTCCAAGCCGCCTTCGCTCCTAATTGAATTGCCCCCTTGTCGAGTCAGCTTTTTCCTTACTACATGCCGCACCCTATCCTATCCGCAGTTATTACTTTCGTCTCTTTAATTCCTGTAAACCGTAGAATGCAGTACCTAACATTGGGACGGCCACCTACGAAAAAGAAGACCCCCTGCCCTCGCGAACCCCCTCCAGGACAGGATTGGCAGACCGAACAACAACAACAACAGCGTCCACAGAAACCTTCACAGCAGCAAACCGACCCGCAAAACCTTAAATTGTCAATTGATGGCGTGAAGTCCTTCATCAGTGCCGACATATTGAAGGCCTACTTTGCACGCTTCGGGGAGGTACTCCGTGTGAACTTGCATGTTGATCCCACAACAAACAAACCCGACGGGAGCGGCTGCATTACACTGCGGTCGACAGCAGATAAAAACCAAATTCGCGATACGCAGCACATTATATGTGGGGTCCGGATTAATGTCAAGAAGTGCAGCCCACTCAACGATGCGAAAATCGGCTCAGTGATGCAAGTTTCCATAATGCTTGATCCCTCACCCTTATGATGGCGGCTTGACATCGTTGTCGCGGTAAGGGTAGCATGAAGGCCCCCAAGAATCTGCGGCGTACAAACGATGCCTACTGAACCTGTTTAAGTATCTCGTATGTCAGTTTACCATCATTACTTATCCCGTTTTATCTTTCATCCACATGTCCTACCCCTAAAGCCCCTCTTACCACATTTACCGTAAGACAGGTGTCTGCGGCTGGGGCAGTCACGCTACCGTTACCGTTGTCGCCCTCAGTTAAATGGCCCTTGTTGTGAACAGGCTTTATTATTTTTCAACAAGTCGCACGTCATTCTGCCTTATAGGGTAATTGTAGGTTTGAAATTTGCTTCCTACCATTTGCAGTTCAATTGCTAATGTCTTTAGACTCGCTGGAGGCAGTTGGAAGCAGGTCGTGGCCTTGGAACCACTGCCTTCGAAGCGCCAACTTGAGACTACATACCAGAAGGCTCCCTTCCCATGCCAACCCATTCAGCAATACCTGCCGCCTCAGCAACAGAGCGATTCGCTAAAACAACAGGCTGTCGACAAATCACAGAAACCGCTTGAATTATTCCTCGATGGCGTGAAGGCTGAAATCACCGTGGAGGACCTGAAGACCTACTTTGCACGTTTTGGGGAGGTCCTTGCTGTGACTATTTCTACAAATCCGGTAACAAATAAGCCAAACGGAAGTGGCAGCATAAGGCTGCGGCCGACATCAGAATGCGGCCAAGTACTTGAAACAGAGCACCTTGTATGTGGAGTTCGAATCAATGTTAGAAGTGGTGTTTATCCCACCACCCAGAAAATAACTCAGTGAGGTGAGTCTGGACGAGATTGGCTTGGCGGCTTTTTTCACTTCACGTTTGACCCTCTTCTCCATTGTAGGTAAATCACCATAAATGTTGATCTTGCCAATGGTAGCCAGGAAATGAGTGCATTTCACAACCATTCTGAAAACGTAGTTTAAGTGCAGGAAGTGCAGGCGTCATGCATAGTAATTCGTTCAAACCACTTCTGTTCATGTGTCAGCTAAGGCGCTGTTAATGAATGGTTATCAGAAGGAGAAACTTTTCCGCCTGTTATGTACGATTTTTGAAACGCCAAAAAATGTCCGGTAGATTTCTGAACATGAACCGCATGCTTCTAGGGCTGAGTATATTGCTGTAAGTAGTCAAACAGAGTTATTGCGTTTTAGAGAATGCGCTCGAAAAAAAGATGTTTTTCGACTTATTACCCGTCCACCAGGTAGGACCGAGCATACGAGATTAGCACTTGATGCCTTCCCCTTTCCGGCAGGCGTTATGGGAAATGCGAACCCATAACAAATGTCAACATTCGGGGTGTGGTGGCAGTGGCTCACGTCATGTCATCTGGGATCGTTGCCGCCTCCAATTTTGTTGTTGGTTAAAATCTTGCTCAAGTGCTTGTTGTGGGTGGAGTAGGGGGTGTGGTGGTATGCCTAGGTGCGGGTCTGGCCGTGTCAGCCATCTGCGACCTCTTCCGCCTCCAGTCTTTTTGGCTCTGTCTTGACACCGGGTCCAGGCGGGAGTGGGGAAGAGAGAGTGCGGTAGATACAGCGCAAGCTTATTACCACTATAAACTAATCCACTCGAAAGTCACCGTGTCTGCTGCTCCTTACTGTGTGGCATACAGTGGACGTCGTCGGAATCGACAGGCGAAAAGGATTTCTGATTATTCAGCTTAAGACCATTTTCCCGCGACCATAGTGAGACATCGCCAGGACCGTCTTTCAGAGACTGGAGATGCGTCTGATTCCTTGGAGGTTGGCCAACAACCACATTGTCCGCATACTTAACTAACAGTTGGGCTCGAGAGAGAGCCTATAAAGCACAACCTTCTGCTTTGCCTCCGGTCTTCTTGGCTCTGTCTTGACACCGGGTCCAGGTGGAGAGTGGGGAAGAGAGAGTGCGGTAGATGCAGCGCAAGTCCGCTATCAGTATAACCTAGATCACACGCAAGTCACCATGTCTGCTCTCACCCTGTCGTGGAGCACACGGTGGACCTCGTCGGACTCGACGGTCGAACTGTCGTGTCGTCACTTTTTGTCTGTGTCAGAAGACAGACAGGCAGGGCAACGAAAAAATAACTCTACTCTGGCAATCGCGGTATCTATATCAGCTCCTTTACCTTTCTTTTCGACGCACCATATTTAAAAACCTCATTGTTGCATTCCAACTCGTCGACCTGTGCACGTTTGCGGCGTCGTAATGTCCTACATGACTGTGGGATGGCGCTGTGGTTACTGACTCAAGAACGCTCTGGGGTAATCACATGTTTTTCTGCTTTGCATAAAGTTTAATGGTTAGCATGGTACGCTGAACTTGGGACCCCCCTAACACTACGGGTTCACGTGAGGACTTAAACTCTCGCTATGTGCTGTTTCCAAATTGTCCACGTCTTATCTTCGTCGCTTGTGTCATAGAACATCAGGGTTCAGCCAGATGAGACGTATGAACCGCCCTCTTCGTCGGGTGCCTTTGCATAGCTTGAGTCCTTGTAATCATCAGGTAGCTGCCCGGTTTTTCTTGACCAATGTTTTCGGAAAAGGCCCTTATGAAGTACCCGCATTATGAACTGCTTGCATCCCGAAAGGGACGCGTGGTTGGCCTGCTCGCATGTTGAGAGGAGGGGTAAATGACAGACAAAGGAACTTCCAGGCCATTCTGCAGGGCTCTTGGGACAGGATAAGGGGTAAACTGACACGCATACCGGTTCTATCGTTTCCATTGACAGTATCAAGCAAGGAGTCTCTGCAGGCACCGTCGTAGTTCTTTTAGTGCCTCGGATGTGTTGCCGACGTGGGGTAATCAGCCATAGTCACCAGTGGGACACTCAGAATAGCGTTATCAACAAAGACAAGGGGACTGGAATGACCGTTTCTGACTTGTTAACCGTCACCGACTAGCCATACCCAACCCCAAAATGTGGAACACCTGGGTCGTTAACTTGCAACCTGTTGGTTGGAAGCCCAACACCTTTAACCACTGGCTCGTGTTCGTTGTCCTGCCGGTTGCGGTCGAATATACGCAAGGATAAGCGGGACGCTCACTAATCGCTTTATGGAACTCGCTCGTTCCGTTGTGTCTTGGGGCTCTCTCTCTCTCGAGCCAAACCAGCAGCCGCACAGCAGCGCGTACTATAGCCTGAACCCAGGTGTCCCACACCTCGGGTTTGGGTATGACTAGCTAACGACGACTAATAAGCCAGAAACGGCCATCCCTGTCTCCCCTGTCTTTGTCGGTTATGCGATCCTTACTGCCGTTTGGGCTCGAGAGAGCCCCAAGGCACAACGGAACGAGGGAGTTCCAAAACACTCTTGGTTAGCGCCTTTCTACCACAAACCTATATGTTCGCTGCATTTATCAGAACTATCGGTGTTAGCGCCATCCTGGCCTCCATCGAGGCTGTGGATGTCGAAGTCGGACCATGAAACCACCAAAAAGATTCCTAGTACTGGTTGTTGGATCTGTAGAGGATATGTTTCTCGCGTGCCTTGTGCTTATAATCTCCTTAGCCATTTTATGATTTCCCGCAGTCGGGGTTTCGGTTATGTTACTCAGCACCACTAACTGTCGGGCGTATTTCTCAAACCATTAGCCGGTGACAGTGATTACCGTTTTAACTAAGATTCTGCACAGAGGAGTGAAGTTCACCGTTGCTTTGTGACCATAATTTTGGCAATGGGAGTTTCTGACCAGGTTTCTTTTTCTACACTTTCTTGATGAATATTTTTAGGTCTTCTTCAGGCGGACCCTGCTCGTCGGCTGTGTATAAGAGTCACATAATTAATCAACGTGTTCGGACTATCCTCAGATCCTGGCCTCTCATTGACATTCCCCTCACCTCCCGCCCCTAGATGACGTGCTCTTCTTACTTCTGTTGTGTGAACTGTTCAATACAACATCCTAAACAGACTCCTTTGTTGTTGGAATTACGTAACGAGGTTCCAAAATCGCAATAATTCTGGAATGTTTGAGTCTTTCCTAAGCGCATTCTCGGTATATGAAAAGACCAACGGAAAAAAATAAGATTGCGGAAGTTGGTCTGTTAGGAGAGTCCCGCGTTCCTGGGAATGAGTACACGAGTATAACTGACCGAACAGCGCCTACCTAAATAGGTATAGTAGCAAGTCTTTTGCGGTATGCATACTACCGTTTTTTTTACCGTGGTTACCTTGAACGTGTTATGTCAATCAACTGTTGGGCCCGCCCATGTCTTTTCCTCTATCTGCCTGAGGATTGGTTGGCTGGGAGACCCCATATATGTGGGGCCAATTTCCCTCGCGCGGCCTCTCCGCGTTTGTCCAATTTGGTACCGAAAAGTGGGAAGTAACATTTTTCTCAGCGCACAATCAAAGCTAATGTTACGATTACGTAACCGGGTTGTCAGCTTTAGGTCGGAATTTCTTATATGGTCATCTGTATAGAACACGGGAACAGGAAAGCTCCCCGCCCCACGCTAAATCCCAGGATGGGTAGATATTCCCGTGTCCCAAACCTAGCAATAACCCAGACCTTTGCCGCAATGACAGTCTTAGTTTCACCCTCGTTATGCGGTCTGACCTGTATGGCGGAGTGAGGAACGTGATGTGAGCTGCCGTTTGACGCATAATGCACCTATTTACGGCAATGATTAAGGAGTCCCGGCAGTCCACTCGTGCGATCACCAGGTCGATCGCGTACTCATGGCGTCCATGGGTCAGAAACACAAACGTGCGCACAGACGCACCTGGTGCAGTTGGTCCACCACTGGGGTCTACCCGATGGGTTATAAGCACTTCATCGAACCGAAGCTCATCAGTGCCTCGCCACCTGTCATTCTCTGTCGCTGCAGATCGGGTATTTATCAATCTGGAATGGGCGCACAGCGATCTATTGGCTTCACGAAGCAAACAAGCTCCGTATGGTTGGCAAAGGTCACGAACAGGCAACCAATTACCAGGCCGAAGTCGGCCATCTCATAATAGCAGCGAGGAGGGGCGACAGAGAATGCGGGTAGATTGATACAGTATTGTTTCGGGCTTATTGTGCCTTCATTCAGCCAATCATAACCCTGACCAACAGCTGGGACCAAAAACACAGACATGCGCACAGACGCACCTGGCGCAGTTGATCCACCACTGGGGTCTACCAGATGGGTCATAGCACTTCATCAAAACGAAGTTCATCAGTGCCTCGCCACCTGCCATTCTCTGTCGCTGCAGATCGGGTATTTATGCACTCAGGAATGGGCGCACACCGATCCATCGGCTTCCCCAGGCAACCAACCTCCGCATGGGTGATAGGGGTCATGAACAGGCAATCACCTGCCAGGCCGAAGTCGATCAAGCTATGATAACAGAGGCAAACGGCAGGGTCTACGGAATAGGTTGATACTGGACTGTTTCGGGCTTGTTTACCCTCAATCAGCCAAGCCTTATCGGCGTGCGCCCATTCCTGAGTGAATAAATACCCGATCTGCAGCGACGGAAGATGGCAGGTGGCTAGGCACTGATGAACTTCGGTTCGATGAGGTGCCCATTGCCCACCTGGTAGAACACAGTGATGGACCAGCTGCGTCACGTGTATGAGCGCGTATTTGTGTTTACGGTCCCGGCTGGAAGTCAGGCTTATGGTTGGCTGAATGAAGGAAAGCAGTCACGAAACAGCTCTGTATCAATCTACCCATCGGACTGTCGTCTTCCATCTGATTTATACAGTGGATGTGCTAACTCGTGAAATGTTAATCGAAATTCTGCAATGCGTTTTCGACTCGAAAAGATTACTTGAGTGGGATTGTAATATTAATCGGCGTGCAACATAATCCCAAGATATTTCAATTACTTCGTGATGCCGGCTTTTGAGCGAACTTCTTCCCAGCCGCCTGCAAAAATTAGACTTTTTAAAGAATGAGAATGAAATGTGCATTTTTCCACAGATATTCGATGCCCTTATGATTTGGAGTATACTTCATAGAAAATATGCATGAAAGTATACATTTTCTTACCAATTTAATAAAAACATTCGTTTTCTTTGAATTGTGTACTGGAAGAGAGGGTATTATTCGGTTTTAAAAAACCTTCAATTCACAAATATTTTTGAACCCAATCCGCCGTTACACTTACATTCAGGGTTTCCAAAACACAAGCTGTTTATTTTCCGTGTGCGGAGAATCGTACAGCTCTATATGCTATTAAGAGTATGGGGTTCGTAAAATTTAACAGTGGATTTGAGACATTATAAACTTTACAAACAACATTAGTAAGTACGGAGACACGATATTTTATAAACGGACATTTTACGGTCTTAAAGGATACGATAATTAGAAACTTTTTATAAAACTGAATTATACCCTTCCAGTATAAAATTTGAGGAAGAATTAATTTTCTTTCAAATGAATAAAAGAATGAATATTTTATGCATGTTTCTATGACATATATTTCACTTGATAAGGGCCTAGAAATTCGGTGGAAAAATTCACACTACCCAAGTAGTCATTTTTTAAAGAGTTTAGATTTTGCAGGCTACTTGGAAGAATTTATTTCAGAAGCCGGCATCACGAAGTAATTGAAATATCTTGGGATTATGCTGCACGGGGATTAATATTACAATCCTACCTTAGCAATTTTTTCAAGTCGAAAACGCATTGCAGGATTTCGGTTAACATTTCACGGCACATCTACTACATACATACATATATGCAGAATGGCATTACCGTGGAATCGACCACCAGGTATTCCACACTTCGAGGTCGTGTTTGGGTGGTTGTTAACGTCTATTAAGCCAGCAATGGCCATTCCAGTCTCCCTTGTCTTTGTCGGTAATGCCACTCGGCCTATATCATGCGCCACTGTGCGGCTGTTGGTTGGGCTCAAGAGAGAGAGCTTGTAAGGCACGACGGGACGAGTGAGTTCCGTAAGAACGATCAGTGATCGCCTCTCTCCCATCATATATATATCTCTTTGTGTCGCGTCCATCATCTCTCGAAGAGAACGAAGAAGAAGAGAGTGTGAATGCATAGACCGAACTGTACTTGAATTGGCTTTTTGGAAACTTCGTCGTTTTCACCATCAGAGTAGTACGCTTGTTTCTCCTGCTTCTGAAACAAAACATGCTGAACAACGGAGCCAAATTAACAACTCTTAACCTAGGTTCATGTCACGGTTTTTTTACTTGGTCTATATCTGGGACCACTAAAAAGCAGTCTTGTGCCGACGTAATAAGTGTGTATGTTTCCAGTCAGCTCATTAATTTTCTACCTCTGACGTGCCAACTCACCTACGTGCCTAGAAGAAATGGGTAGGGTTAAGAGAACCACACAGGTGAGCACATATTAACCGTCACAAAGCTGATTGTCTAGTTCAAACTGTCAGTAGCACATTCGTTACAGAAGCTATCGAGCCGTGACCTTGATTACGACGACACACTTTCATCATGGCAGGGGCCGCTGAACTGATCTGCGGCGTGTGTGGGGACCTGTAAGTTCTTCTATTTTGGTTTAATCATAAGGCCAATTGTTCATTTAATTCCTTATGCATGCAATAAACAGCAGGAGGATTATATCCTTAGTATGGTGTCCAGGATTTTAAAATTATTCACAGGCCTCTGAACTGCGTCGCGAAATTGCGATCTCATTAATCCTGCGTTTGCACCTAGTGATAGGAAAATGTGCTTAAGTGGCTTTATCCCCATAGATTTCCGAACAATTGCGTTCTAAATTCCAGCTGTAAAGGAGAGTTCGTTCGAACATGTGAGTGTTGTCATGTTGAGACTATAAGTTAGAAACGTTTATGCTTCACTCAACACTCTTTTGCGCCTTTCTCATTGTTGATATATACTAATATTACCTATAGCTTTTGAGTCGGGTGTTTGATAAATGCACTTGGTTTGGCACGATCTTTTGCCTATCCCTTATTTCGGACAGCCTTCGGAATCCCTACCGCCTTCCATGTGGTCATAGCTTCTGTCGGCGGCCATGTCTGCTTTCAACTTTTTCGTCCACCCACGCCAAATGCATTTATTGTCAGAATGACTACCATGTATCGGAACTAGAAAGAAACTACGAGTTGGAGGAGGAAGTGCGAAGGCAACGGGACAAAGAACCCCGACTTGTTGCCTGCTTTCTATGTAGGAGTCTGTTTGAACACTGCCAGGCGTGTCCTCACTGCCAACATCAGTTATGCAATCTATGCTTCAAAGAACACGTGGATGAGGTAACTATAAATCTGCAATTTATCGATTAACACTCCTCCGACTCCTGTTGCCACTCCTCCTCCTCCCCCTCCTCCTCCTCCTCCTCCTCCTCCTGCTCCTCCTCCGTATCCAGATCCACACACTCAACTTATTCTACCAACTCTCCTTCTCACATGAAAGATACGCTGATCGCCTGCAATGTTTCGATTCCGCAATGATTCCTCACTGGGTGCTGTCAGCCCACAAGAGCTGGTTAATTTACGACATTCAGCAACTAGTTCAGCATATTTTGTGGGACTAGTCCATGGAATCGGAAACGGAAGGGGACACGTTTTTCAAAATGCGTGACAGAAATGCATTTCCTTTCAACAAAATTAGCGGCAGTTATTGAAATAACCTGTAAGGATCGGAAAACTGATTACTGTAGATGTTCTGTCTCAGGAAATGTTGACTGGAATTCTAAAATTCGAAAAGATTACTTGCGTAGGATCGAAATATTAATTATCGTGCAGAATGGTCCCAAGATATCTAGTCATGCCGGGATTTTCGCTTCTGAATGTACTTGCTTCGGGCTTATGTAGTGTAAATCTTTTCATCCGATTTTAAATACCCATATAAATTTGAATGTGTTTTATAGAAAACACTTGTAACAACTACGTCTTAAGTTTTATGTTTGAAGAAACAGCGTCTTTCAGTTCTAGAAAAAGGTTTCTGATTACGGGTTCTTCAGACCCTGAAATGTCCAATCGTGCTGCATCGCATCAGTGCCTTTATAAGGACTGTCTCACTATGCCTGGAAAGAGCATAGCTTGTAGTTTTGGAACCCTGAATGCATGCGTGACCACAGTTTGCGTTCAAAATTACTCGGCAATTGAAAACGTTTTTAAAAACCAAATGATAATTTTTTTCTCCTAGTAAGAAATCCAAAGGAGACGTATTTTGTTACCAAGCTAGTAAAATAATAAATTATTTCTGCACATGTTTTCTACGAAATATATTTTAATTTACAAGGGCATCGAAAATCAATGGGAAATGCTCATACCGCTGAGGTAGTCACTTGTTACAGAGAGTTGTTCTTGCAACCGGCTAACGATAAGGGCATTCAAAGGCCTGACATGGCTGCCATATCTTGGCACGATAGCGCATGACATTTTATATTACACCCCTACTTAATAAATATTCTCGAGGTGAAGGCACATTTCAGACTTTTAGCCAACATTTCATGAGATAGTTAATCTACTGCAAAATAATACTTTGGATGCAGACGATTTATATGGAATCGCCAGACTCTCGACTAAGTAAATGAAGTAATGAGCAATAAAGTGAGCTTAACGCAGTTTTTGGAAATTGTACTGGGGTTATTAACATGTCTGACAAAGTTCTCGAAGGTTAGAACAGTTATGCACATTGGACTCAACCAACGGAAGTCCCTTTTACTTGTTCAGTAAACAATAACATTGTCTTCATATTTTATACGTGAAGAAAGTGTATATTTGGATTTTTAAAAAGTTTCGATTAAAAGATTTTTAACACCGTGCAATCTCCGTATTTACAACATCGCCTATATCCGTTTACCAAGGCTTCTCATGAAATATACAACACAGCCCGGATCCATCGCAACATTTTATGAACTCTACATGGTATCATCTTAAAGACCTAAAGGAATATATGATTTTTCTTTCGCGGAAAACATGCAGCGTGTAAACTGAAATCCTATGAAATACCTATCAATTACGTGAGCCTGGTGGTCATCTGGTGGATTCTAGGTGAATTACTTAGGAAATCCTGCTTGGGTAGTCAACTTACTGAATCAGATTTGGCGGATTCCAGACGACGCAGTAGGTTGAGCGGGTAAACTTTACCCAAATGTGATTGAACTCGCGTCGTCCGGTGGGGCCTTGTATCTGTACTTAAACCTTCTCCTTAATGCGTGGGTTCGAATCCCACCGAGGCGCCAAGTTTTTCCCGGTTGAGTCAATATGAATTAAACTGAAATCGCTAAACGCTAATGCAATAGCAGATCTGGCTTAAAATTATTCGGGAATTAGAAACCTTTTTTTTAAAACTTAAATATACACTTTCTTCAGGTATAAAATATGAAGACAATGTTATTTTTTACTGAACGGGTAAAAGAGGGCATACTCTTGTGTACGTTTTCTATAGAATATATTTGAATTTATAAAACCATAGAAAATAATTAAGAAAAATGCATACGACTTAAGTAGTCATTTTTTGCAAAACGCGGTTTCTGCAGAAGGTCAAAAAGAAGTGAATACAAAAGCCGACATCCTGATGAGTCCGAAATTTTATAGGATTATGCTGCATGCCAATCAATATTACAACTCCACGTAAGTAATCTTTCCTTATCGAAAACACATTTCAAAATTTCCGAGCAACTTTTAGGTTTGTTCCACATCAAACACCGACGCCTGCGTCACGTGCCTCGTCAAAATAGGCCAACTTAAAAATGTGGTGGTCATTCAGCACGAAGGCTACCATTGGCAGGTCCTACATTTAACACCCGCCTTAACTTCAATTAAAGACCCCAACCGTAAGACTTTCCTTTCCTAGAATTCAAAGTGGGAGTACCCCTAGTACGGGAGTAGGCATAAGAATGCCCTACCAAAAGCGGGTTTACTAAGGTCCGTAATTCATGCGTTCATCACACATTTCAATGTTCTTCCTCTTCGAAAGTGTCGGCAGGCAGGGGGTCTAAAACTTTATTGTTTGCGAAGTCGTTTTTAAGAGTTACGCTTGACGAAGAAGAAAATTCTCCGCTAATCAAACAAAACTGCTCTTTCGGATATCGCAAATGCAAATGTTAGGTCGCAATCGACCACCTTCGCGAAATGCCCCAGGTCTAGGATACACGGACCAGTCCGAAGACCCTGACAACGTTCAAGATCTTCAGTCGTTTGTGTCGTACAATTCAGTACTATATATAGATGATGACTGCACTCGGCCTATGATAGATTAGTCTCACGTTTGTTCTATGGATTCTTTATTATTTAACTTTCGGGAGTTCTACTCGAAATGAGGCCCTCCTTTTCCTTCGGTCATTTGTAACAGGTTTGAGGTTAATAAGCATTTTCTGCTCCACGTATGATCCTTAGTTCCATGCAGTGCTCCGTATAAAATTGCAAAGTCTTCGAAATGCTGCCGACCAAATGAGACAGGCAGGAGTAACTCTGACTTCGCGTCGGAAGAGCGTCAAGCGGAAACGAAAAAAACTTTTCAAGGACATAGACGGTGCATCCAAGGACCTGTTATCTGCCTGCAGAACTGCCTTTTCAAGATCCGAGGGGCTTTTGGGTCAGCATCTGGCGCAATCAATGGAGAAGCTTGCAAACGTACTGGATAATCAGAAACTACTCAAACTGGCGGCCAACTTAATTCGGACTGTGAATTATCCATTCCAGTACGCGGTAAGAAATCCGACATTGTGCCACATTAAATTCCTCGATATCTCCTTGACTTGTCCTGTCCAGGAATAAGCGGGGCAGCGCAGATCCCAGTGGATGCTACTTGAGCCTGCAACTACAGTAGGTGGGTTAACTCATGAACTGTAAACCGAAATTCGTTTTTGGTTCGAAAAGTTTAATTAACAAGGTTTGTCAAACTAGTCAGCCTTCAACATAATTCTATAATATTTCAGTTACCTCATGATGCCGGCTTTCGAACGAACTTCCTCCAGGCTGCATGCAACAACTACACTCTGTAAAAAATAACTACTTAATTAGCATGGATTGTTTAATTAATTTTCGATGTCCTGAAAAATCCAATTATATTTCATGGAAAACATGAATAATAATATTCATTCTTTTGCTCATTCAATAAATAATTACGTCTTCTTCTAAATCTATGCTCGAAGATGGGATATAATTCAGTTTTAAAAAAGTTTCTAATTGTGGGACTTTTCAATACCGTGAAATCGCCGTTCATAAATCGTCATATCTCTGCATTTAACAATATGGCTCATAAAGTTAACAATTAGGATGAAATCCACTGCCTAATTTTATGAACCCTACATGGCCTCCCTTCAATACCGTAGAGAAATGTGTGGTTTTCCGTACGCGGAAAATATATGGCTCGTGGTTTCGAAACCCTGAATCCAAGTGTAACGGTAGAGCGGGTTCAAATTTTTTCGGGAATTGGAAAAGCTTTTGAAACCCGAATTATACCCATCCTTCTAAAACAAGATTGGAAGAAGTCGTAATTGTCTACCAAATGAGTGAAAGAATGAATATTTTCGTGCATGTTTTCCATGAACTATAATTGAATTATTAAGGGCATCAAAAATAATGAGAAAAATAGATGCTGCATAAGTAGTCATACTTAGTGAGTGTAGTTTTTTGCATTCAGCCGGAAGAAAGCTCCTTCGACAGACGGCATCCTGAGGAAACTGAAATATTAGAGAATTATGCTGCAGGCTGACAAGTTTTACAACCCTACTTTATTAATCTTTTCGAAACGAAAACACATTTCAGAATTTCATTTGACATTTCATAAGTTAGCCCAACTACTCTAGATTCTGTTGTAAGTGAGGAGACATGTTTACCTCTGTTCCAGATCGTAATTAAATTTACGCACGTCCCTCGTGCGGGATGGAAGTGGACATTTTCGTTTGGCTTCGGATTCCAGGGTTTGACAGCACACAGGCAGTCGCATAGCAACTAACTGTTACCGTCGTTAATTGTGGACAGCAGAGAGCCAAGTAATGGCTATTCCATTGTCACCCTGTCTCTAACGGTGACGTCATAACTAGTAATTCATAGTTGTTATGCTATCATCTGAGTGGACTCCAGGCTAGGACCTCTAAGACAAATCGAAATTTAAACTTCCGCACTGAAATCAAAGTAGTCTCGGTTGCGACCAACAGAAAGTGACCCTAATACTCGTTGACCAATTAACCCGGTTCCAAGTTCCCTATCATTATAGCCAGTACTGGTAGTAGATAGCGATAGGTAAACAAGACTTGATAATTCAAAGGACCCGACTTTTTTTCGATGATGTTTCGCAGTCAACAGTTATTGTTTACTTTTTGGCGTTTTTGACTTACTTTACACAGAATAACCGCACACAACGTTATATACGAAAATAATTTTACCCTTGTAATTTTGGTACTTCTAGGACAGCCAAAGATTGTTCCAACTGAAAAAGTAGCCTTAGAGGCCGTAGAAACAGTGGCGACTTTCAAAGACTTGGAGCTCGGAGAAGTTTACACCACGCTCGCAAATTATTCGCTGACCGACAGTTCAAAAACTGCAAGTTTTTGCTGTTGATTTTTTTCCCTCTACATGTCTTCTACTTTGAATGGACTGAACATTTACATTTCTACAGACACTGCATACTACTTCGCCGCCTCCGAAATAGAGACTTTACGGTCCCGTTAAAACAGTTGGCCTCCTATGCGAAACACCCAAGTAATGCTACAGGATAACAAAATACCATACCAGCAACACAGGTACTAGCTAAAAGCCCAGACACGCGTGTTTCGCCGGCATTCTGCCGCGGCATGGCACAGCTATCAGGGGTTCGGCTCGTCAGTAGTTCCAACAGCATACTCTGTTTGTAAATTGGTGCTTTTGAAATCCCTCAGAAATTAACTTTGAACTTGGGGTAGACAAGTATATACTTAAGTCTACAGGCGCAAACCGAAGTTTTTTATATGAATATTGGTGCCGAAATCCATCAGCCAGAGAGAGATATCCACGTAATATTCATTTACTGCCGACAGGCAGCTAGTAGTATATTTTAGGGTTTACAAGATGCCATACCAAAAAAACAGGTACTAGCTAGAAGCTCTCGCAGTTGTGCCATGCAACAGCGGAATATCGGGGAAACAAGTGTCTTGGCTTTTAGTTATTGCCTGTGCTGCTATTATGGTATCCTCTAATGCTAAAAGCATTCGCATCAAATTTCGGTCTGTGCCCATAGACCTTAGTTCAGACTGATTTGAATGTGAATGTGCAATCGCAATGAGGACAGGTATAAATTGAATCCATATCGCTGGTGTCGGCGGTGCTGAGGTGGATGTTTTGCGGGACGTCAGGATAGTGTGCAGTGGTGATGGGGGCAGGAGTCGCCGCAGCAGATGTTTAGGCAATGGAGGATGGCGGCGGGAGATTGGAATTGCGGTTAGAGTTGATTATCGACGTCGAGAGCGAGGCAAATGTGGACGCGGAGGCATCAGGTGGTGTCGTCCGGGTGCTGCATTTGCTTCGAAAATGTCCAATAAAACCATTTGGTACCCGGAGCTTTCGATAAAACTGTGGGCATGTTGGAGAAGATTGAGCGTTGGCGTTGCGAGGTGGGGACAGTTGGAGTCTATAAGCGTTGCGTTTGGCTTGACGGTGGTGATGCGGTTGGCTTTGAAGATCGCTGCGCCTGTCCTCACTGATCTCACCCAGTTCAGTCGGTTCCTGGAGAGGTATTCGTAGTTGGCCGGATTTATCAGCAGTCGTTTCAAGGAAGGCTTCCCACGATGTCGGTCCGGAGGACAAAGGGGACACCGGTGTCGCGTCGCTCAGCTTTGAGGCTGCTGCTCCAGAAGGTGTGACCGGCAGCCACCCCCAATTGACCTTGGTCGGAGAATTTGATTCCGCTGAGTGCGGCGATGCCCACCTTGTAACGCGCCACTCCCTGAGCGACCATCGTCGTCCTCCGTCTAAAGGGGTACGAACGTTCAAGGCTACCAGAGTGTGTGGGATCACCTTAGTAGCCTGTGGGGTGGGGCGGAGGGGAGAGGGGGAAGACAGAGATTGTTGTTTCATGTTTGACTGTTTCGATCGCATGTATTGCAGTCTGCGAACCACGTTCTGCACGCAGATGTCATAAACCTAGCAGTTGGTTTAGAATAACTCCTGCGAGAGCAAAGGCAGTGCTGCCCCCAAATAGGGCTGCTACGTCGTCCCAGACGGCTGCCGAACTCCGCTGTTGGTCACATACTGGTTCAGTGAGAGAACGACCCGTTTGGCATGGGCCACCTACGTGGTTGCATTCAGTCCTCGCCATATGACTTTCCGATCGTGGGGGAAAAAGTAGAGTAGAGATGGGGAAGCGGGGTGGAAGAGAGGGGAGTGTAGTTATGGTGTGTGGGAATACGCAGACCGATACTCTCATCTGGTTTAGCCCATCGCTCGCGGCGGTTACTGGGGTGTGTCCGTTAGACGGAGCCGAGCTTCGAAGGGCAACACACACGTGAGCTGGACCCTCAAACTTACGCAGGCAGCTGCCACTACTGTCTCACTACCTGTCAGGCATGACTGGACGGATTCACGCTCGAACCCATCATCAGAAACAGTACCCGATACGGATCCTTCAAACACAGAAAGACGCAGTATTTAAAAGATGAAGTCGTTATGCTACTGCATGCCTCATCGAGGATGATTTTGCACTGGTACACCAGTGGCTTGATCGCCGGCATGAAAATCGATAATTGCTGAAATCTCATCCTCCGTAGTGAGTGTTGGCGTAATAATTGCTCGGCCACCCTGGTCAACGGCCTTACGCTCCCCGAGTGGCTTATCACCTTGGCCAAACTAAGTCTCAGCACCAAATATGGGGCGAAGAGGTCATTGTACTTGATAATACATGGGGGTCCCGTGAACCGTGACTCAAACAACTTGCGGCCCACGCGGTTATCACCTCTTGCGAGAATTTGGGCCTCATTGAACTGGAGCGTGTGGCTGGGTCTGGTTGAATGGTTTGGCGCAATCTCTCCGCACTGATGCCGCGTGCTCGGCGATTCACGTCCTGGGCAGTCTTCCAGTTTCTCCGACGTAGTTGCTTTGCCCGCAACTGCACCAGATCCGATAAACGACTCCAGATTTTTCCTGCCCTGGCAGTGAGTCTTTTATTCCCATCAGCTGACGCTTCCTTAACGTTTATGTGAGTGGCGCGCATCGAGGCAGTGCCTCCTTGAAGAGGGCTGATGTGACATCCGGGGGGACTAAGGTCTAGAATACAAAGTCCCAGGAGAAAAATCGTATCTTTCCGTCCTGAGACTATCAGGAAACGAGGATAGTTTCGATTTGGCCTAGCTTTGATGGGTAACAACCCATACAGAATGTGACACGAGACCGGTAATCAGTATCTAGTACGCTTTGCTGTCAAAGACAGTATCCTGAAATGCTCATTTCTGGACTGTTGAGTGACTTTAATTAATGGTGAGCTATCGTCGTACTGTTGACACTTTGATGGGTATTACGAGCTTAATCTGTGTTCACTTCTAGAAGCCTTTCTTTTACAGCTTGGTGCACAACTGGGCAGTCTGGAACTTCTTGTGCATCATGAGTCGACAGAGGCGGCCTCAACTATGTGTAGCAATCCACTGGAAGACAGAGATGCCCATGCGCCTCAGTCTGTCGTAAGACCTCGGCCATCTGCAAGGTAAGCCTCCCCACCCCACTCCATTTTATCTAAAATGACTGGCTTTCGTTGACAGAAGGATTTGCTTGTGGCGAATTATTGGACAGTATGGTATTGTGATGAGCTAACGGACTAATTTACCTTTGACAATTTAGCCTCATTTTCCGTGCTTCGATTGCTTGTTTGAATGGGACGAAAAACAACACTCCTGTACAACCCGCTTGAATGGCCTGCTTAGCTGTCGCGCTCTGTTGTCAGTTTACTTAATGTTCAGAATTTTTATGTTATTCACTTTTATGTTTTTACTTGCCGCCTTCAATGCTAAGGGCTCGTGAGATATAACTCGTTAGTTCGTGGGAACAGTATCATTTACATCAGTATAAAATTTGATTGGGCAGTTATTGCTCCGTAATTTCTAACGGAGCACCTAAATGACGCCAGCCTGTTTCTTTGTTGTTCTAGATTAGGTAGCTTTTTTACGTGGAAAATAGCTGTCATATCACTAATCCTAAGTCCTTCCTTCCCGGCTAGATGTTAAGAGATGCATTGTAATGCTCTCTATTGTTTCCACTGTATGGGGTGTTTTAGGCGTTATTGCATATTATTGTACTGAACGCGTCATTCGGTAGAATAGTATTGCCGACACAAACAAGGGGGACTGAAAAGACCGTGTCCGACATACAGGCCGTCGTCAGCCAGCCATACCCAACCCTGAGATGTGGAATAGGTCGCCGGATCAGCCCCCTTGTTTTCCACACCTCTAAAATTGGGTATGGCCAGTTGACGACAGATCATAGGCCGGAAATAGCCATTCCAGTCTCCCTTGCCTTTGTCAGTAATGCTATTCTGCCTATATCATACGCAGCTGTGAGGCTGCTGGCGGGGCTCAAGAGAAAGCCCGTATGGCACAACGGGCCGTTTGAGTTCCGTGGCGCGATCGGTGAGCGTCCCTCTGCCACATCATTCAGTAATCAGGCCTGTGCTAAAAAACGGGAGTTATTTGATACGACGTCTGGAAACGAATTAAAACACAAAAATAGCGTCTTCCACAAAAGACCACACACATTTTCGAAACTTCCCTTAAAGGTCACATGATAGAAGCATCAGACTCGTCCCTTTTCATCGTATAATTGTTGCATATTCTGTCTGGTAGTTCAGAGCCTGAACGGTGTGGAAAACGGTACATATTGATGTACCTTGCAAATTGTTCAACTGCAGGGATACTCCTTCGGAAGGTCCTGAACCAGCGCCCTCTTAGGAGTAAATTAGGAGTAAAATTGCTGAGGTGTGGTTGGCCCACCACGCAGAGCGTGCGTCGGCAAGATCCAGTCAACGTGTTCCGGTGACTGGACACGTTGAATAATGTCCGCATTCGACGCAGTGCATCTCAGCGAATGCTGAGCCTGACGAAGCCCTAGCAACAAGCCTTAGGTGATCGAGGGACGACCAGTCAAAGCGCATGAACTCACCAGTTGCAAATTTTCGATTCGACACATTCCACCTGTTCTTCATGTGTCACTCGTCACGTCAACTACTACGAAAACACAGTTACTTATGCCTACTTACGTATACAGAAAATATCACTAACATAGCATTAGCTACTGGATTCCAGCCTAAATGGGAGAACCGTCCATAAACTGCACCTACACCGGAAGCATCCTTCCTCTGCGAGCGACTCTGTTGCCAAGATCGCCAGCATCCTTCCCTATGATCTCACCTCAGATCGGGACTAACAGTAGATGTGCTAACTCATGAAATGTTAACCGAAACTCTGAAATGCATTTTCGACTCAAAAAGATTACTTAAGTAGGGTCATGAAATTGATCATCTTGCCGCATAATCCCACGATAATTCGGTTACCTTAGGATGCCAGCTTTTTGAATTAACTTCTTTCCGGCCGCCTGCAGAAACCACAGTCCATAGAAAATGACTACTTCATTAGTATGAACTTTTACCATCGATTGTCGATGCGCCTAGTTATTAAAACGTATTTCATAGAGAAAATGTGTAAAAATCTTCATTTTTATACTCATTTAGTAAAAAAATTGCTTCCTTTTTTAATTTTACACTCGACAAAAGGGTGCAATTTGCATGATGTCAAATTGTGACTGATCACTTTCTGTAGACAATCCAATGGCAATCCGAAGCCCTTACTGGTGGAGGCCCTGGAACACAAGACAACTAGTAAAGAAGAATCCATTCGAGAACGGCTAACATCAACAAATCAACAAAAGCACCAACAGTCCCTCGAGCAACCGCAGCGTCAGCTGGAGACACAGCAGGGGCTGCAGGAGCAGGAGCATCAGCGACAACGGCTAGGGTTACAGAACCAGCAGTTTGATCGTCAAAAGGAACAAAAGGATTCACTGGAGGCGCTGCCCAATTGGAGACAACAAGAACAACGGCGAGAAACACAACAAGAACAACAACAGAAACAACAAAAAGAGCAACGACAAAAACAACGGCGAGAACAGCAACATGATCGACAACAAGAACAACAACAAGAAGATCATGAACAACAACATGGGGAACAACATGAACAGCAACGACAAAACGCGCCCAACAGAAGATGGCTTACCAGACCGTTCGCGGTTCCAGGTGACAAAAATACGGGGTAAGAAAAATACTCACGTGCTCCTACGAATTGTTCAAATTTATTTTGACTAATTCTTGTACATGAATAGCTGAGATTTCCAAACTGCGGCTGACTTGCAACTAAGTCTACCCACAGTTACCACCTGATGACTTTCAAGGACACCGACAATGTCGAAAAAGGGGTCTAATAGAAGGTCTTTTCAGCACGAAAGCTGACTTAGACCCTCAAAGGACACGCCATATTCTTCGCCAATCTAATATCAAAGGTTTGGTCGCAATATTTTCCCAGTAGTAACACCATATTTCAAAACGTTTCCAACATTTTCGACGTGGGTATAAATGACTGCTCTGTGAGTTTGAAAGGGGACTCTGTGCCGAGGTGCCAAACTAACTGACCTTTGGTAGTCTCGTCCCATCCTCTTAACTGTCCTCTTCGTTTTAACGTAGTGGACGCAGCGCTGCAGCTCAGCCCTCGTATCGCATGCATACTTGATGATCAGGTCTCAAGACTTACAAATATTAGTTCTATACACCGACTGGTATTTTCCTTCCGGTCGTAGTTAGACTGGTGGATATGATTTTTGGTGTGTGCCTGTGACGCATTGACCGTTGCTAGTGACAACTCTCAATAACTCTAGACAGATATACGACAGATAAGCCAGTACATTCACAGCGTCGAAAATAACATTCAAATGTGTGGGGTTTAAACAAGGAACGACGAGCGATTCACCATAGACCATTCAATTACCAGGGCATCGATCGCCCAAAGCAGGCTTCTGAAAATCAACATGGTAAAAGGGTAACCCTACTAACATGCCGATATCGACGCGATATCCCTCTACAACCGCCTGTCGAAAAACGTGCTCATTTCGTCCTCATTGGCCACCCGGTGTTTTGCACTTCCGCCCTGATTGGCTGTCGAATTTGTCTAATGCTGGTCACTTTAACTAACGCTATGTAAAGACAGGCATGGGGGACTGTAGCGCCTCAAACGAGATTGAGCCTTCTGCCTCCGGCACCCACGCCGCGCTAGGATAACAGCGGGCGGCTGCAGACAGCCAGTGGTGTTGTTGCTGTCTAGCTTGACTTAGATGTCTACGAGTTCTCATCAGTGGGCTAATCACTTTCATTTGGGATTTTTAACGTTTATATTAGGAAGGTACTTATTCAGCTGAAGGTTAGCGTATTGCAGCAGTCTGTGCCGCAAGTGAGACACCCTGGCTACCACAACCCTCAGGCCCGGCCCCGAATGGAAAGAGAAGGTGAACGCTAGTTGGAAGGATCGTATACTCTGTACAGAATAACCGAATAAGGAGTCGGAGAGCGTTGGCAGCCGGACGAGGGCACGTGCGGCGACCGGAAAGTGACGTCATCAAGTCTCCACCAGTGAATGCGTCAATTCGTCTTACGACAGGCCACGTCTGACTCGACCTTGAACCTGATTGGTCGGTTGGAAAGCCGAGTGGGCGAATGTCAGACAGTCCTGGTGCGCACGTGCAGACACTCGCAAGAGGCCCAGCGTTGAGATAGCAGCTCGGAGTAGGGCCACTACAAGTGCTCCCTTTCCAGACCGAAGTTCGGGTGAAAATATGCGAAGGAAAAAAGTTAGATTGAATGAATTCGAAACGTACCAACGGTATTGTTATCGGCAGCCTGGGCGGCTGAGACTGGCGGGATAAAGGGTCAGATGTGGTTATATAGCCCCACCTGTCACCTATAATACGGGACCTGTGGTTATATGGGGTTTTTACAACTGGGGCCGGGGGACGCACAGGTGACGAGGTCAAGTAGATGTATACAAAAGAAAAGCTTTCGGGAATGCGCGGTGGTAGTTTGAGTGGTTGAGAAACAATTGACGCATCCCCTGACACTCACCTCTAACCCTAACCCCAACCCCAGCAGTATTGAGTTCACCAGGTGGGGCTACATAACCACACCTTACCGGATAAAGCCAGAATAACAGGGGCGGCTGCAGACGGCCAGTGGTGGAGTGGTTAATTTAAAGGCTGACGACAAATCCGTATGCTGCGTCGGTATTTGTGGGGCTAAGTGAGGAGAAACCGCTGATAATGGAGGGAGTTAGGTAGTGAATAATGAGAAGGACGTCCGAATTCTGGCACTGATTGCGGGACTGCTCTGTTGAAAGTGATAGGATCCATGACCTGGATTCGATGGGCTGAGGTTGTTTGATGACATCTGATTCGCTTCACGGCAAGATGTCGGCAACTGAACTCTCCGTATCGTAGCGTCTTAATGGCACCCCTCAATCCCCTCCTAACAGTCCGGTTGCAGGTATTTCTCCGCAGTGTGAGCTCGAAACTGGCCACGTGGAAGATGCGTGGGACCAACACCGGAGCCATCTCGGATTCTGGCGGACGTTAACGGAATTCACCCCATAAAAAATGCAATCCTGTCCCCCCACTTTTGTTGTTGGTTAGAATCCTGGTAATTTGTTGTGTAAATCTCAGGGAGTGTGGAGTGGAGCCCCAAGGCCCGGAATCAAGCGTGTCATTCATCTGCGCCCTCCACCTAACCCATTCCGCCCAGTTGTGTGTGTTTGTGTGTAGTGGCGCACAGGCGGGCTGAGAGTCAGGATGCAACGGCTCCTTCTTAACGTGACCTCTGGCATTCTCCGATAATGCCAATCTATCCTGCCCACATTGCCCCCCTACATTTATCTCATCCATTGGGCTGGTCAATCACTGGCGAATCCATCGCACGGAGCCTGGCGAACCAGTGCCTGATGCACCCACATACACTCGCCACATCCGCCTCCACTGTCCTCACTGTCCTCGCACGTTCAGCCACCACATGGGCCTACTGGGACACACGCGTATTCATGACAGCGGAATTCACAGCATTCTTGACATGCCTAGCGCACCTCATCATCACACAACGCAAGCACACCACTGGCACCTTCCACGTAAGTGGGAAGTGTGCCTCTCGGCTCCTTCTCATTGTAGCTCTGTAGCGACTAGGCTGTGGAAGTGTGGACTCACTGCGCTAAGATCATCAAGTCATATGTCATGCTGGAAGGCGAAGACTAAAGGCGTCAGAATATGAGGTTTAATGTATACAGAATCCCGGGGTTGTCCTCTCAGGCGGCAGTGACCACGTCATCATGCCTGACTTTACCTTCCCATGAAGCACTCGGTTGACATAGTCGGCAACGACGGTCGAACTGTCATTTCTTCACAATCCTGACAGTATGCTTACGTATGTACTGTGCTTCTCAGGAAAGGCTGAGAAAATATTCTGACCGTAAAACGGTCGTTTTCACTGACAGCAAAAGAAGAAAGCTGGGAAATCTGCGACGCACAAAGTAACGCGGCCAAATGCACGAATAGCTCGTCCTACATCACTACCTGTCTCCTTTAATTAGAAATCAATGTGCCAAGTTAGGTCACGTCTTTTTCCTCAATTCCGACTCATTTCTTGTTTCGGTGTGCATTTTTACTTACCGTCTTTCTCCTTTTTCCTTTATTTACGCCTGGTGGTGTTCTACGGAATAAAGTGAACCTGTGAAACTCTATGTCTCCGGTGTGAAGGCCCACATAACCAACAGAGCGTTATGGGAGCACTTTGCGCAATTCGGAGAGGTCGAACATGTATATTTGCCCGAAGATCCACACACAAGCTTACATTGTGGAAATGGCTGCGTTACACTCCGCCCTACATGGGATATGCACATGATTCTTGACATGGATCATATTATCTGTGGCGTCCAAATTAATGTTGAAGAGCGTAGTCCAGAGAACTACCAGAAGGACGGTGATTTGAGGTAAGACTGCTTGTTTTTTTATAACACTTCTTTGCATCTTCAAAAATAGAGTTGGGGCTCAATGGCCTGTCGGTATTTGCGGACGCTCGACTTCCACTCTGAACTAGCGGAGTGATGAAGTGGAATTCGAGCGTCTGCGAATGCCTACATGCCAGTGCACCCAACCCCCGTTTATTGTAAAATCGTGGAGAAAATCATTAAAAGGGCGTTGATGCAGTTCCTCCAGTCCAACGCGGATTTCGCAATAGTAGGTCCTGCCTCACGAACCTGCAGGAGAACTGCTTAGGCAAGCATGGGGTAAATAACCCTACCGTCCTTCACCAGCGCTGTAAATGTACTACGGGCCTGGTCGGTCACTTGAGAGTCCATCGCACAGAGCCTGGCGAACCAGTGCCTGATGCACCCACATACACTCGCCACATCCGCCTCCACTGCCCTCGCTGTCCTCGCACGTTCAGCCACCACATGGGCCTACTGGGTCACACGCGTATTCATGACAGCGGAATTCACAGCATTCTCGATATGCCCAGCGCACCTCATCATCACACAACGCAAGCACACCACTGGCACCTTCCACGTAAGTGGGAAGTGTGCCTCTCGGCTCCTTCTCATTGTAGCTCTGTAGCGACTAGGCTGTGGAAGTGTGAACTCACTGCGCTAAGATCATCAAGTCATATGTCATGCTGGAAGGCGAAGACTAAAGGCGTCAGAATGTGGGGTTTAATGTATACAGAATCCCGGGGTTGTCCTCTCAGGCGGCAGTGACCAGTGGCGAAGCCAGGGTTGACGTTGACTGCGTCCAATCACGCCTGAGGGTCCCTCGAACATTAATGGCAGCCACTTTTTTAGGTTCGTGGGTCCAGCGTAAGTCGTCTCCAATCGGTGTGTGTTGCATTTGCTGTACCAGTGGCTTGTGTTACTGGTTGTAGGGGGTGGCGTGCTCGAGTGGCGCATGGGCAGCTGCGAGTTTGTAGACTCACATGCGTCTGGAACGACTCGCTGCAAGGGTTGGATGACCTTGAAGCATCGAGGCCCTGAACAATGACGCCAGACTGGCCATGATGGCTGTCCGCATCTCCTCCATTGCATGTGTGATTCGAGCCGGAGACTATCGCGGTGCGTCAAACGCCACAGCTTAGAAGGTAGCCGACTGAAGTCTCAACTCAGTCCACGCAGTCCTTCGAGCTGTGTGTGTGTTTTGTGTTATTTTCTGAGAGCCAGGCTGAAGAAGCCTCCCCTGCCTTCGTTCCTCTCGATTATGTCCTGACACCGGAACCAGGCGTATGTATAGATGGTGGACTGCGTTAGATGCAGTGCAAGTCTGCTAACACCGTCAAAGAAATCTCGCGCACGTCACCATGCCTGACTTTACCTTCCCATGAAGCACACGGTTGACATCGTTGGCAACAACGGTCGAAATGTCATTTCTTCACAATCCTGACAGTATGCTCACGTATGTACCGTGCTTCTCAGGAAAGGCTGAGAAAATATTCGGACTGTAAAACGGTCGTTTTCACTGACAGCAAAAGAAGGCAGCTGGAAAATCTGCAACGCAAAAAATAACGCGGCAAAATGCACAAATAGCTCGTCCTACAGCAGCGCAGATTATTCACTACCTGTCTCCTTTAATTAGAAATCAATCTGCCAAGTTAGGTCACGTCTTTTTCCTCAATTCCCACTCATTTCTTGTTTCGGTGTACATTTTTACTTACTGTCATTCTTCTTGTTCCTTTATTTACAGCTGGTGGAGTTCTACCGAACCAATTGAACCTGTAGAACTCTATGTCTCCGGTGTGAAGGCCAACATAACCAACAGAGCGTTACGGGAGCACTTTGCGCAATTCGGAGAGGTCGAACGTGTATATTTGCCCAGAAATCCACACACAAACTGGCATTACGAAAATGGCTGCGTTACACTCCGCCCGACATGGGATATGGACATGATTCTTGACATGGATCATATTATCTGTGGCGTCCAAATTAATGTTGAAGAGCGTAGTCCAGAGTTCTAACAGCAGGGTGGAAAATTGAGGTTAGACTGCTTGTTTTTTAAAACAGTCCTTTACATCTCTTGTGGTTGCTGCTAAACGACCTTCTCGGATCAGACTGTAGACTTAGATGCTTTCTTAAACGTGCCTGTTAAGCTTATTGCTGTTATTTTGGCACTGACAATTGCGTGCCCGCTACTGTTTCCCCTTCAGTAGGTTGAAATTACTAGCATTATTGTTCTTGCGGATTCGTGTCTCATAATTTTTGCCTTTGTATGCCAGCGACCAAAATGCTCCTTGTGGTATGCCGCTGTTATTTTTATGTCGTAGTCGTGCCTAAACGTTTTTGAGAGACGGGGAATCAACACGTCGAATTCAAGTCTTCTAGCATTTACCATCCCTTGCAGAACTTTCGGTAGGACTGACTTAAGTGGACATGAGATCAGGAAGGACCTGCAGCACGGGTGGCTTTGAGCCAACTTCTGGACACGTTTAAAATATATTTAATTTCATAATGCTTGTGCGTATACAATATTTTTTGTCGTTACGTTTTCTGTGCAGGTAAAAAGATTGCCTGATTTGCCGACTTGGCAGCACGCAACATATAACTGGTCATGTGAGAAACCATCGGTTTGCAGATCCAAACCGCACAATTCTAAAGATTGGCCCTGAGCTTTGTTGATTGTGAGTGCAAACGCAATCGAATCGGGAGTTGCAGCCTCCGAAATCGAAATGACATATCAGTTGAAATTAGTGGAATGCGAGGGATAAGGACATGTTCAACTTCGAAGGATCATGTTAAGATAGTGGCTTCCGCGACGTTGTTTATTAGTGATTTTAATTCAAGCCGCGTGCCGTTGCAAAGCTATGGGTGGTTGATATTTCGCAGCATGATAACCGGCACACCGATTTTCAATTGCAGTACCTGCGCCGTCATCCCTGGCAGATTAAGTGAATTCAAAATTTCTGTGGGGTAATTAACTGCCTCGTCTGCTTCCATTGCAGTGTCAACGGACGTGTGCACGACTGCCTCGCTTTGAATCTTAGACTGAATAGTATGGTTAAGTAGGTAGACTTCTTTGTTCTTGGCTGCAAGAATAGCTTGTTCGCTCCGCCAATCGCGATCCTTAAAAAGACTGGAATGTTGGAAAATACAATTGTAACCTATTTTTCTTTTGATGACACTAAATTGCCGAAGGTATTAGGTTTTGAAATGCGTTCTGAAGTCAGATCGACCGGCAGCGTTCCATTCCCCATTACCAGCAACTGGTGTGAGAATATCTGAGTCGTTTTACAGCTAAACACGCATAAGTGTAATTAATTTTAACGTCTGGACGTGACGCCACAAAGTAGAGGTTTTCAGACAGGCATTTATTTCGTCCGCTGGTGTGAATCGAGGAATTACAGGCAGTGTTTGCGTAGTCTTCTGCAAGCAGTATCAATACGTCTCCAAATGGTCTGCTGTTTCCGCGCAAATCTTGTAATGATCGGTCAAGGACCTCGACCGTCTTTTGTGTGTCATTTTGCATTCATCTCAAACACCAAGTTTGCACTGCTGCAGTAGTTTTCCCATGCTGGATGCCTTGGAAATGTTGCGCGTAGGAGTTTCAATTAATTTCACGTTCAACTTCAACTGTAAAGCTGAATGAGCGGTTCTTCTGCTGGGTAGCAATATCGCAGCTATTCCGGACGACGCAAGAGCTAAAGTTTTACGAATTTTGGATCGAAGTGCTGCCAGAACCTGTCGTAGTAGGAACGTTTTGCCAGTCCCTTTTTGGTGCATCCAAGAAGATTCCTCCAACCCCGTTATTGGCAGTCCGCATTATTTGATCGTAAATATCATCCTGCTCCAGAGTTAGCTTAGGAATGCTTGATTGTATTTTTGCTCACGCCGCAAATCTACGTCTAATGAAGTAGCAGCAGATCGGTTTTGTTGATAGCTTTCCCATTTGATTGAGAACTTTGCTCGTGATTTCTACTCACACATCGTCAATCATTACTAACGCCTCGTTGTAGATTTTCCGCTGTGAAATCCACATTTGAATTGTCCTTGCGTATTCGGCGGAAGATGCCTTCAGCCATGTGTGATCCACTGGCCGAGGCGGGGGGGGGGGAGTTTGTTGTTAACTTCATCCAGTCGTCACGCCAGAAAATCCCAGCGGAAGCGGTGACAGCCCGTTTATGTGTTGTGCGGCTAGCTCAAGTGCAGCCCAAGAGTTGCATGTCTTTTTTCCTATGTGTGGTTCGCCCAGCGGCCCATATTGCATTGGCCCAGAGGTGCTTGGGCATGTTCAAGTGTTTGCGTGGGGGGAGGGGGAGGTTGAGTGGGGTGAGCGGGTAGCAGGGTTGCAGCTATTCCGGAGGACGCAAGTCCTAAGGTTATGTCAATTTGGATCGAATTGCCGTCAGAATCAGTCGTAGGAGGAACTTTTTGCCAGTCCCTCCTGGCGCGTCTAGGAAGAACATTCCTCCAACCCCGTTATTGGCAGTTCGCATAATTTCATCGTAAATGCCCTTCTGCTCCGGTGTTAGCTTGGGAATGTGTGACTGCAGGTATGGCAGAAGTTCAAGGGTGTTGTAGTTTTCCTCACGAGGTAAATCCACATGTAAGGAAGCAGCAGCAGATCGGCTTGATGATGACATGCCCAGTTGGTCAAGGACATCGGTTGCGGTTTCTGTGCACATATCCCTAATCATTATCAACGCCTTTTTGTAGATTTCTGCTCTGAAATCCACAATTGTGATTTGCTTTCGCAGGCGGCGCAAGATGTCTTCAGCCATGTGTGATTTATATTTTTCCCATAATTCTGTTGGTGACGAAGGAGAACAGGTGGTCAATATGATTGCAAACAATTTACGGATTTGATGTGAATGTGACGTGTTTCAGGCGTTATTAAAACACACATCCCAGTGTTGATCGTTATCCAATAAATTAAGAGCCTGATATGCACTGCGGAAAGTGTTATGTGTAACGCCGTTGACAGATTTCAATTGCCGGAAAGACACTGGACCTGGCACATTTACCAACAGCATACGAAGGAAGAAGCACTCGTCCTGGATGGGGTGCACGGTGTACAGTCTGCCTATTGTAGTTCCTTTGAATATGCCGGGGTGTCCGTCGACTCACTCTCCACGTTGCGTCGCACGAAAGATTTTCTGCACGAATTCCATGTATAATAAGTGGGCACTTCCGAATGTAACAGCGTTTTCGCAAACGCGTCAGCTTAGTATAACACGAAGAAAGCCGTTACTGTTGTTGCCGGTGGATTAAGGACCACCTGTTGCACATTTGCAGCTATAAAATAAACGCATTGCCCATTCTCTAAGTGTACTGCCATATAAAACTACAACTGGGCTTTATTCATGTATGGGAAATGATAGAATTCGTCATACGGCTTCGTTGCCGCTGATAGATCTTCCAGTCCGAAACTGTGTGATTTCATCGACTTGTATGTCCGCAATCCCTTCTCTCCTTTCGGGTTGTAGGCCCAAAAACGGCCATCTTGCTGCCTGTGTTCACGTAATTACAAATGTTTTTAACTGACTCCACTGAATTGCAGTATTCCACGTTTATGTGCGCGTTGTATGCTTTCAAAAGCAAAGGCAAAAATGGAACAACCCAGCAGTTATCTACATGTATACTACCGGTTCGTATTCATACGGTTGCCGATTTTCCGCCGTCTTCTGCCGATCGTCTTCTGCATAAGGGATATCTGTCGTTTCCGGTAACTGTGTCGCATACGAATGCCCGAAGATATCTCTTTGAGCATTTTCCGCCTACCATGCACGGGGAAGTGGGATTCAGTGTACCACAAGGCCCTGTATCATATTCTTCGCCATAACTTCATACAAATCCTTGTCGACGTCGACATCAGGAAATTCAACGTATATTACATCGTCGATTTTGCTGGAGGTGATCTTGTTATAAAGCCAGATCAAGATATGTGCGTGGGGCAGTCCCCTTTTCTGCCATTCTACCGAGTACATCCAGCAGCGCACCGAGCCAAACACCTTGTGTTTCACCATGAAGTTCATCAGCGATTTAAGTTTCTGTCTGAAAACACGTTTTTGTCATGCCTATTCACCGGCGATTGCCCAGGAAGAAAGAGCTGTTGAATATCCCCTCAAGCTGGATTGCATGTGAATGTAATGAATAGGCCTGGACGCCCGTATTGGCAAACTTAAACAATTGCGTCTTGAGCGTACTCATGCATATGTCGTGGACTGCCAGTATATGCGAATGGCAAAATTGTTAGTCTTCCAACGTTAATTCTATTACCGTCGTTTACAGCTGCGTCACGCAAATGGATGCATTCTTCAGAGCGCAGTTTGGTCTGATTTAAGCTAATGATAAGCAGGCGTTCTGCTTCGATTTTTGCGTACATATCCACAATGAATTGATGAAACAGCTGACGACATTTCAAAAGGGGATTGCTTACATTCTGCCTAATCATTAACCTGTATGAGTAATAGTTCACTGCGCTGTATTTCATGTACGTTTCCTCACCGCTGGCTGGGTTTATCACCTTAGCGTTGAAGTGATAGCCATCGACACTATCCCACAAGATAAGGGGATACTGCAGGACATCGTAACACCGATGAGTTTCTGCAACTCTTGTCAGTTGATCTTTTTGCCGATGAAGAACAATATCTCTACGATGAAATTGTTCTCCGACTATAACAATTGCCAATTCGTCTATCTTTGGGGCATTGAATCATCGACCGTGTTGTCCAGCAGGCGTTTTGTCGGCATGAATAACAATCCTGTGTGTATCAGATAGCATCATGGTAATTGCAGTTTTGAACAAACGCACTAGTTTGTTGTGTTTATGAAGAAGCGCTTGCAGTTGGGAAACGATTGCCCAATTTATGCCAGTGGAAATCCCGCATCGGGCATTCAATTCGCCAATGTCATCGTCAATGAAGTACATTTGCACGAACTTATGCTTACCGCTTGGGGCGGAAGAAGGGAACCGGCTCTATAATAATTTTGTCCTTTCACTTTAAACGTAGGCATGAATTGACCTGTCGTGATATCTGCACCGAACGACGTCATTTGGAAACAAGAATTATACTTCGTGATGTTGGATAGCAAGTGCTTTGATTCGGCGTTCTGTCCGGCAAACAATGCAAACGGCGAAAAAGGTAAAGACCACTTGCTAGCAGAATTTATTGCATGCGAAGCCCAGGATCGCCCTCCTATCCGCAGTGGAAACCGGAGCAATTGTTGACTGCAGCCAGTCGCGCCCCGAAATCACGGACGAATAGGTGTCCGATTCGTGAGTATCTTATTGGGGCAACTCCAAGTGGCGGCCGAGACTTGCGTATCCATTTTCGGAGGGGGGGGGGCGGGTGGTTTGCCTGGCCGTCCGTACTACATGGTGTCGGAGGGGTGAGGTGTGTTCAATTATGTCTGCGAAGGTGACCGCGACTGGCGGAGTGCGCGTGTGTTCGAGAGGACCAAACAACTATACCAGCGGACTACGGTCAAGTTCCGATGGAGGTCGCTGGTTGAGGCGGAGGAGGGGGGTGGTGTGAACTGTACCCAGTAAAATAAAAGAAACCCAGAGAAAGCACTGACACCCCCAATTTTGTGGCTCGTGGGACAGTTTCAAGTGGCCTCTGGAAGTACCCCCAACCCCTGCTTTTACGCGCATTCAAATAGCGTCGAAGACTGGCATGGGTTTTTTTCCCCCGAGGGAGGGGTGGTTCGCCTAGCGTTTTAGTGAAGTTTAAATCTAAATTCCTTCAATAATTAGTGTACTTTCCGATATGGCGGTTTGCCAACAGCCCTCATTCTTAGTATAGATTCCACAACAACTTCCAGAGGATTCGTGGTACTCTTACGGTTTTGACTTAAGATGCGGTCCAATAAGGCGAAGAGAAGTTTTCTTAATTTCGCCGGTAGGAACGTCAGAGGAACAAAGATTTTCACAAGAACACATGTTGCCAGGCGGGTCAGTAATTAATAAATTTAAATAAAATTGACGGGTGTAATTGTGAAGGTACCACTTTGTATACATAACAAGAGTTTTTCATCTGTGAAATTAATTTTTACTTCTCTCATATACTGGATAACAATGAGTCTCATATCGGCCTTGAAATATCGTTGAATACCTCATGTTTTTCAGTGTTTTCATTAGATTGCCTAAGAAAACAGATTGCCTAAAATGTGTTTGTTAAAACCTTTAAAATAAGATACACCTTGAAGGCATTTTCTGAAGTAATGAGCATTTAGGCGTTATTTTTCACGTGGGAAGTCGTTTGAGTCACATGTGAAGACTCAGTCAGACAGGAAACCTCATCGTCGAATAAAATGAACGCCCATAACAAAAGTCCGCAACAAATACGCTTTCCATCAATAATAAATCACTCTGTAATACGTTTCTCCATTGAGGAGTGCTTCTTTACTGCACTCAGTTGACGGATGTCTGTTTTTTGTACACTTTTACATGGCAAAGCTGAGAAAAAATGCGACACTGTTGGCCGTTTCTTTTACGTTCGTAAAAATAGTAAAATTTTTTTACCGCAAACGTAAGAACATGGATTTCTCTTCATAATGCGTCCATTTTCGCTAGTTTTGCTTAATTTTAAGCTCTTTTATACGATCATGAATACACGGAAGAGTAGCCATAATTTACTGAGACTATTAATGTAGTGCTCGTTCCATTTTCAAATTACGTATGCGCAGAGGCTTGACCACGCGAAAAGTAATACCTTATGTGTTCAAGACTGAAAATGACTATTCGGTGATAGGAACTCTGGCAACAAAAGAGAATCTTTCAAAAGACAAAACAATTTCAGCGCATTTAAATGAAGGATAGCCTGCGTGCGTTATTACCGCACTTTAGAACATCGAATCATACAGATTTCCTGACCTGGCTTAAAAATTGACAAAACATCCGGTTCTCTAAAATAATCTGTATGTCAGATAACTGTTTCCCATGGTTTACATCGACAAAAAATCAATTTTCAAGTGCGAAAGACTTCATTTAGCAAAAATCTTGAGAGAAAATTATTTCCCTGTCAAATAAAAACTGGCTTGGTTGCACAACCGAAGTCTAGGACAGTCATTGGCATATTGAATTGCCCAAATATATCAAAACGTCCATTTTCGCCCAAATTTATGATCATTTTGCTTGATCACACTGCGTAATGAAAGGACATTTTCTCGAAAAAGTTGGCCAAGCGAGCAAAATTATCATGTCAGTTTCTGTCATCAGATTTCATGAGATAGGTCTCGCACTGTATATAATTGCATGCATGATTGCGTCTTTACATCCGTAGGCTTCTTATGGTCTCCGCTAACCTAACCAAAAATTATTCTTGTAACTACACAGTCCAGACTGGGTGCATGCTCGGATCGCGCGTACACGAACATAAGGTGTCAGTGCGACGAGACGACGCGTTATTAAATGTGGCCGCCCGTGCCTGAAACAAAATATGCCGAGAATCGGTTCAAGCCGCCGACTCGGATGAGAACGCAGTCAATCGTTCTATTGATCCGGCGCCAGCGTCCACAGCCCCCGAGCAATTACCTTCAGTCTTGCGCCATCGATCGCTGATTGGCTAGCACGCACCATAACTGTCGCTTATTGTTGTCGCCTCGATCTCTGACGATGGACTCGTGCACGAGTACTCGACCAGGCTTCTCATCACTTATGCATAAATCAAAACGAAGATATAAACTTCGCAACGTTCTGAGGCATCTAATTCTAACTCGTTTTGCTCAAACGGTGAAATGTGACAACCAGGAATTGCTGCCGATTGGGTAATGATAATGCTGAGATCTGTGCATTTTCACTGGCTAGGACTGGGATTAGGAGAAGCGGCAGTCATTCAGGTGTTGTAGCTGCGACACACTCACCTTTGGTTGACCCGGAAGGCTGCGTTGTTAGTGTTGTAGGTGGACCTGGAGTTGCCCCTAAAAAAGATCCGTCGACTGACACGGAGTTAGGGTCCTCCGGGACAACACTCATGGTTCTAACAACGGATTCCACACAGACAGAGTATGTAACAGTAGTCGCTGACCAATGAGCAAATATATTACGCGATCGGGAAACAGGAGTAAAGAGAGCGAAAAAGGCAACGACGGATATAAAATAGAATAAAAGGGGGGAAACGTTAATATGGTTGAAGAGCTGGGCTCAGAGTAGTTCAATGTGATCCTTCCGATAGCAAAATATCGACGGATGCACTCGCCTCGACGTCCTTGCCTGCAAATCAGAAAGGAATGATTCAGCCACGCTGCCCTGTTCCTATTTCCCGCTTTATTATTTTTCCTCCATTCAAGTCAAACAACCCGCTATTACACAGGCTTAAATGATTACTGCGCACTGGCCGCGAACAGCTGTTCGAAAGCGTGATATGATTGGCAGAGAGAATGTGGATCCAACTAATAGTTCTTTGAATATGATGTGGTCAAACTGCGGCAAGAAGGTCTCACGAGGTCAGGACCGGAAATGTACACCATTTTTTTGCATTATTTTGCATATTACTGCGGCCCAACCATACTCGAGAAAAAGTGATCATGTTACACTTTTTTGGAACATTTATTCTAGTGGAAACTAGGTCATTAACTATAATCGGAACATGCCCAAAATAGGAATACATTTTCGTACGGTCCATCCTCGTAGAGGATTTCAGTACTGATTGCAGTACTTAATGGTGCTGAATGCTCAATTTGCAACTATACTTCTGCTCGTACAAAATTTTTTTCTAATAAAATTTGTGGTGTGTAGGTAGGAGACGCGAATAATGCCTCGGATTTGTCTAGACCAAGACACCCTTCGCTTAGCCGTAAAATGGGAAGATGTTTACTCCCATGAGAAATAAATATACCCCACAAAATATGATCCCAACCAGCAACTTTAGAAAACACTCAATATAATTTGCGCCGTATCCTAGAATAATTTATCTAGCCAAATGAAATAATGAGCGATTATAAAGAAACATGTTCTCATGCGTGCATTATTCTGGGCCTGTGGTCCCCGCTAGAGAGCTCTGCAGCTACAGTAAATGACGTAACTTATTAAATATCGAGATCGATACTTGGGTTGGTGGGACGACATACATTTGATGTGGTTAGTTTTGTTTTAGAATTGGTTGGAATCACGATGAGCCCTTTTTAAAGAAGAGGTCAGTTCTATTGCGGGGAAACAGACCAAGATGAGGCAAATTTTTACGTTTCCAGGTGTCCACGTAATTTCCTATACTAATAAGCATCCCCTACAAAAACCTCTTTGCTGCACGCGTTACGTTATGAAAGAACTTTCATTCAACCAAAAAGAATATCGAAGAAACTTACTATGGTAATGGAAAATGCGATTCTTCGTTCATGAAAATCAGGTCAAGGCAAGTGTGTAAAAAGACAATATTTTCAGGAATCAAGATGCAATCTGCTCATTACAAATTATATTTAACAAAACTGAAACGTTTTATATTGTTAAACGCAGTAATAAGCTTATTCGATAGCATTTGTTCTACTATACCGGGAACTAGAAAGCACGAACACGTGAAAATAGATTGTGCTCTACATGCTGCCACTTTTCTTTGCAAGACCGTGCAGCAAAGATGTCGATACAGTTCCTATCGGAAGTTGGCTTTCAGCGGATACGAAACTAGGCAGCCAAAGGGCCGCAGCATGTGTCTTTAGTTTGTTTTTCTAATATTAACCAGGTAACTCTCTGGAGAATTATTCATAATGAAACAGTGCCTAGAACTAGATATCTTTCCCCCCCCCCCGATGAGCACCACGTGCCTATGGGTCCATCACCTGTGTCAAAAAGTCCGAAGTGAATGGCATACGGACCATCAACCGTCACCAATTCCAAAGCGCAGACGTGATCGTTCTACCAGATGGCCACACCAATGCCCCCTGGAGAAAATTATTTGATCATTACAGGGCCCTACTTTCCGTCTGAGAGGGAATATGGTACATAACTCCACTCGGTTGCTGTTCAAGAACTGCTCACTTATTTCCTCCAGGCAAGCATTTGCTTGGCAATAGATCGTTAAAGGGACTGTGGGTTTAGGTTTATGATTTACGGCTGAGATAATGGTATTCCGGTTAGGTTTAGGGCCGCAGGGTTGTGGTAAGGGTTCCAGGATAAGGTTTAGGATCTCTGGCGTTTGAGGTAAGCGTTTTAGGTTATAGATTGCAGTTAGGATTTTAGGGCTAGGCTTTGCGTTAGCTGCTATAATTGGGGTTCAAGAGTAGAGGTTAGGGATTTGGGTGTTTATTGATTTTAGGTGTTGGAGTTAGAAATTGAGCCTAGCATTAAGGTTAGGTTTTCAGTTAGTGTTTTACTTAACGTTTTAAGGTTAGGGTTATCCACCTACAGTTTCTCCAGTTTGCAGACTGTCATCTAAATAAAACAGATGAGGCTGTGCGCAAAACCATGACCTTTTTTACTTGGTACGGCAATGATCATGCTTGATCTAGTCGGCCCCGATAATATCCCGGACTGCAGTTCTCCATGAGTAACGATCCGCGGCAGCAAATCTGGACACTTCAACCCTTTCTCTCCGCCAACGACGAATACCGAATACCGAAGGTCCAAGAATCACCTCCATGTCTTTACGAACTGTTTCGAGTCAGGTTTTGCGTTGACTTCCCTCTTCGGCGCCTCTATTGGGGTAAGGGTGCCAAATCGAGGCCAATAACACTGAGCCCCTGAGGTAGCCGACGAAGAACAGGCCAAAACCACCTTAGTCGTCTTTCTTAGATGGCCTAGGTTATCTTTACGATGTTGTCGTAGAGAGTGCGGACTGTCTCATTTGAGACGAAGTCAGTCTACTTCACTCGAAGGATGGTCCTCAAGCAGTGGTGGTCAAATACCTTCAGTTTTCGCTCGTCCTCCACGCGTACAGCCCAGAATTCACAACCATAGGGAAGGACAAACCGGACAGACGCACTCTACATGCGGATTGTAGTGGCGATGGAGAAGTCGCGTCGGATCCATAGGCATTTTCCAAGGCCGAGGTGGAGAAGGGTTCCATGGGAACAGCAGTTGGCCATGGGTCAGGTGTCTCGGTACAGAGACGTGGGATGCCTTGTGTGTGTGTGTGTTGTGCCCTCAAAACGGGCCACGTGTTAGATGCGCTGGAGCAACACGGGGGCCACATCGGACTCTGGCAGGCGTTATCTTTGCGCAATAACAAATGCCAACATTTGCGGGGTGCGCTGGCGGACCCTGTTGTCGGCATTCGTCACACAACTGGACCACTGCCTCCACCCCATTTTTTAGTGGTCAAAATCCTGGTCATTGGTGTGTGGACCAGGGGTGCGGAGTGGAGCGCCAAGGCGAGGATCCGTCCGAGCCATCCACCTGCGGCCTCCCCCGTCTCCGGTCTTCTTGACTCTGTCTTGACAACGGGCCCAGGCGGGGGAGGAGGAGAGAGTGTAGGTAGATGCTACGTAAGTCTACTGGCACTATAAACCCCTGCGTAAGTCACCGTCTCTGCTCCCACAATGCAGTCTGTGGGGCACACGGTGGACATCGACGAAATCGACGTTCGAACTGTCGTGTGTGTGTGTGTGTGTGTGTGTGTGTGTGTGTGTGTGTGTGTGTGTGTGTGTGTGTGTGTGTGTGTGTGTGTGTGTGTGTGTGTATTTTGCTGGCAGCCCCCCCGGAGCCAAAGGGAATCGGGTTAATATTCCCGACCCTGCCCACGGAGATAGGCAAGCGTTTGGCTGGGCCGTAAGTGTATGCGCTTTTTCGGTGTGCAGCTGTGGTCCGTGTCTGGGCGCTTCTCAACGCGGTAACGCAACGGAACTCGGAGACATCGGCTTGAGTTCCGGGAAGAGTTTTCTTTTCTTTGTAAGGAGTGCTCACCACCCCCGGAATCGGGTTGTCCGGAGATAGGGGTACCGCCTCCGTAAAGCACCACCCCTCTTCTGGTGTCCGGAACACTCTGGTCGGTCGTTGAAAATCCGAGGGAGGCATTATGATTTTCGTGGCAGGCCGTACCAATATCCGCATCAGGTCTCCAAGGTGAACAGCCTCTGGCAATAGAATAATGTAGGTAAGGGAAGTCGGCATATTTGATCCGTAACCTCGTTCTTCTGAGTTTCTGCTGAAAGACGAGGACTGCTCGGGTCCCATCTGTGTGGGAGTGGCATAGAGGCCACATTCAGTTCAGTTCAGTTTATTTGAGGAAAATATAGGTGTTGAACCTTTGAACTCCCTATTTGTTACAAGGAAGCGAACTATATAAAAAAATTTGAAAGTGGAAACATAAAACGACTACTGAGTTTCTTCAGATTGGCAACGTTTTTTAAGCCAGACAGATAAACGAATTGTTCCAAGAGTTAAAAACATTGACGTTGTTAAATGTGCTGTACAGTTGTCTGTCTATGGATGCCAACGCACATTCAACATACATGGGACAATAATGATAAAACAAACGTTACTGAAATACAGGCAGTAAAATAACAACATTAATAAACTGTTCGAACGAAATGCTAGACTATCGCTCAGGTGGCATTATGACGGTTGGTGGTACACTGGTCCAACTTGCGCTTAAAAGCCTCGGCGGAGGTGGAAATGACGACATCTGTAGGCAGAGCATTCCAGGCCTCGATCACTCTGTTTGAAAAGAAGAACTTCCGAATGTCCAGCTTGGCGCAGTTACGCGTAGCTTAAGTGGATGACCTCGGAGGTTTGTTGTGGTCAGCATGTATGAGACAGCAGTCGTGGCCGCGCAGTAAACGGAATGTTTTTATAAGGTCGCCTCTTAGCTGTCTGTAACTCAGTGGAAAAAGGCCGGGATCGGACAATCGCGTTTCATAGGGTAGTGAATCCTGTCCACTTACGAGTTTGGTTGCCCGCCTTTGAACTTTCTCAAGGATGCTGAGATCTTTAGAGGTCCAGGGTTTCCACGCCTGAATAGCGAACTCTAGCTGTGGCCGTACGAAAGTCCGAAAGACTTTAACGAAGCAGTCCTCATCGAAGGTAGAGAAAGCTCTCTTGACAAGATAAAGGACTGACATCGTAGACTTGGCTACCTTGGAGCAGTGGAACGACGGTTTCAGAGAAGCCGTTACCCGTACACCCAAATCTTTCTGGGCGTCTACCTCCTGCATTGGTACGCCATTTATGTGGTAAACCCTCCGGCTAAGAGATCGGGCCCTGCCGACTCGTAAGATATTGCACTTAGTCACATTGAATGGCAAAAACCTGTCCTGTGACCATTTCTCGAGTCGGGTCAGGTCTGCCTGCAAGCGCTCTTCGTCAAATTCAGTTCGCATGACACTCCAAAGTTTAACATCATCAGCGAACATGGCGACATCACAATTCAGTTCACTGACGCAGTCGTTGACGTATATAATGAATAGGGTAGGGCCAAGAGCCTTGTGGAACACCGCTTTCAACCGCTACCTCCGCCGATTGCCTGTCACCGACATGGACGATTTGAGAGCGACCGATCAAGAAACTTTGTATCCACCTGAGGAGATTACCCCTTAGGCCTGTTCGGTTTAATTTGTACAGGAGACGCTGATGTGGTACACTGTCGAATGCTTTCTTAAAGTCGACGTAGACTGCGTGCACTGCATTGTCGCCATCGACTGCCCGGGTCCAGCGATCAAAAACAATATAGTAGATTTGACCTATACATGAGTTAGTTTATAGTGATAGTGGATTTGAATAGCATCCACAGCATTATCTCTTCCTCCCCCAACTGGACCAGGTGTCAAGACAGGGTCTAGAAGACCGGAGGCGGGAGGTGGATGACACGTCCGGACCCGCACCTGGGCTTGCCGCCACGTCCCTGACCAGGATTTGTTACCACCAACAATAACAGCATCCAAGCAGGGGTCAGAAGGACGAGGATGACTGGGCAGAAATGGCCATCAGCTGTATACCGAGTGGGAGCGCAAACGTATCTACCGGCAGGGTACCAGGTGTCAGGAAACTGTCACCACATACCATGCTGAGAGGACTATGGTTTGCTGATACCGGCATAGCACACGCTTTCAGATATTTTGGCAGCCTGACTCACCGCATTGAGAGAACTGCTTGATCCCCTCAACTGCCAGTCTTCAAATTCATGACGTTTAACGCGTCGTGATAGGTTAAAAGACTACAGCCCCATAAACGCATGTCTTGAACCCATCTGATCTTCACTCTGGTCCAACGCACGTCCTGCGTGACCTCTACTGGGGAAACCTGGGGACCCTAGGCAAACATACGCACACATCAACAACAAAAACCCCTTTGAACAGACGTATATCAAGTTCTCTTTATCCAATTAAAACGCGTAAGACCTACATACGTGGCGACCTACGCATGATAGTTATCAAACCTTGTGGCGAATGGGTGTAATTTTATGTCGCAATATTTGTCCAGATGCGTATCTTACATACAAGCGTTTGCTTCATTTTCCTTCCGTTTGAATCCCCTTGCCAACTTTCGAACTTACATGTCTAGCTTTAACGATGATGAACAATGCTACAGTCGTACTCAAGGAGTAAATGCAGATCCGACGGAAACCTAAACTTAAGCTCACATGTGGGCAAAACTGGCGCCCATCTGGCATTGCAGCAGGTTACTGTGCATAATGTGATGTGTCGGATCTCAACTGCCAACTTTCAGTCATGTATGGAGAAATCTTTTTGAAAACACTCACCATTCAAATAACACATATCGATGTCCGCATAATTAGGGCTTTTGGTAAAAAAAAGATAACTAACCATGTTTTCTTAAAATAGGCAATATTGTGAGTTTTGAACGGAGTGTAGAAGCCGGTGCACACCCATTAGATTGACAAGGCAGACTAAAAGCACCGGTTCTAACTTTTTCGCATTCTTACGTCATCTATAACTTAGTTTAGACATTTATCCGCGTAGACTCCTTGAGTATTCCAGTCAGGTGTCGGAAAATTATTGGCTGTGAACAATGTATTATTGAAAAATATTAATTCCGTTCGTTCATGTATTTTCAGCCACACCCCCATAATTACTGATTGCCCGTCGTCACACAACCGTCTGTGAGGTTCACCTGCTAAACGCAGTCCCGTTTTACTAGGACATATTGATAAACGCTGGTGTTATGAGACCTCGGCCAATATTTGTTAAACTTCTACGATTGTAGCATCTTGCGTTTTCACATGGTAAATCCTCAGATGACAACAAGTAGGTACATTCACCGACCAATTCTGACTGAAAACAAATTACGGGCAGTTTTATTTCAGGTCCGACCTCTAGGCTAGCGTCTCCTCGGACAGACTCCCAAACGCCACTTCCGTGTAAATTAACAAAACTAATTAGGAAACAAGTGGGAGTTTTCGATTTGAAGATAGAAGCTTACATCCTCTTGCATCCACCGCATATTAGTTCATTTTCAGCTATTAGGCTTTCACTTATTATTTAAGCGTAACCGTGCCAGCCCAATAAATCGACAATTGGGTTTAATCCGGTGTAAAGTACTAGTTGAACTCTGGACCGACTTCTTAGTCATCTGACGGCATCGCATTCGCAGCCATTAACACACCCAGTCTTATGTTAGTTTCCACATCTCTTAGTGCAGTCCTGTTCATAAAATCCCGGCGTTTGGAGACACATTTTAGTCGACGTTCAGGTTTAGATTCCCGCATTTGGACACGTTCAACTCTAAAACCCACCTGTTCGGCCAAACAGTCAGTCCGTAGAAGTTCAGTTGCAAGTACTTTGCTACTGACTTCAGCCCATGTTCTATACCATTAGCGAACACGACAGTCTCACGGTTGAATTCCCTGTTGCAGTGAGTAACATAAATCAGGAAGAGTAGTGGGGTTGGAACCGAACCCGGCGGAACATCATTTCCAACATTTGCACACTCCGAGGTCAAACTGCCAAAGACAACTCTTTGCACTCCATAAGACAGGAAGCGGTAATATGTGGTTATGTAGCTGCGCCTGATGGACATCATACTGTTGACCTATTTAATTATTTTTTGAGTTGTTGTGATTATGTTGGCGTGGTGCTGCTGTGCGTTGAGGTGTGTGCTCTGTTGGCGGCGTTGTTTCTTTGTTATCGCGTCTACCTTCTTCAGCCCAATGCCAGTGGTCCTTCTTGACTTTCGGCCTGTTGTCTCCTTCTGACTTACGCGTTGAATGTTTCGAGGTTAGAGTGTAGGGCTGCGGTTAAGGGTTAAGGTTAAAGTTAAAGGGTAAGGGTTGGGTTTGGCGTTAGGGTAGGGGGTTAGGATTAGGGCGTCAGGGTTAGGGTTAGGGGTTGGGATTAGGGGTTATGGTTAGGGGTTAGAATTAGGGGTTGCATTTAGGAATTAGGATTAGGAGTTATGGTCAGGGATTAGGGTAACTATTTCTCAACCACCCAAAGTGCAACCGCGCATTCCCAATGGCTTCTCTTTTGCATACAATGACTTGACTTCGTCGCCTGTGCTTTCCTCGGCCTAACCTGTAAGAACCCCTATTACCACCGGTTCCGTGTTATAGGTGGCTGGGTTTTGTTTGCCTTAGGCGAGGCCACATAACCCCACCTGGCCAGGTAAACTCCTATCCATTTGAACATTCTGCCTCAAATTCCCATTTTCCAAGCCTTCTGGAAAAGGAGCGGCTATCCGTGGTGTTCCCTTATGGATCGTGGTGATAACTGTACTCTTTCATTCGTCCGATTGTCAAAATTGATAGATCTTGGCTAATAATTTGAGAAATAAGAAGAACTCATTGGAACAGGTTTTTAGGAATGCTGGCGATTCAGAGAGATTGGTGGGCTCACTATTATCAAAGCTTTGATCGCACTCAATCGAATAGAACTGGAAGTTCATTTAGACCCAACCGTGAAAAACTTGGCGACTTCGGTGGGATTCGAACCCACGACAGCAAGGGGAAGGCTTGAGTACAGTCAACGCTCCGGCCACAAGAGCTACGAGGACCCACTGGGAGCCGTTTAATCACATTTGGCTCAAGTTACCTACCCAGCCCACTGCAACGTCCGGAATCCACCAAATTTCATACAGTAAGCTGACTGCTCAAACAGGATTGCCTAATTAGTCGGCCTAAAATCCACCAGGCCAAGGTTGCCGGGCTTTTCATAGTTTGGTCAAAATGAATAATTCAAAATCTGCTCAAACACCCATTAGGAACTCGAAGTGGCCTGACATGCCAGTCAGCCCCTAAGTGATCGATTTTTTTTTCTCTTCGCTGCCTCGGCCTTCCGGGGCTGTTTAAAGGCCCTGTCACCTGCATGCATTATGAGTCACTGTCTCGAGGGTGGGTGGGTGAGTTTCAGCAGTCGCTGTTCGGTCTGGGGGCTCTTGGGCGGAAATACCAAACCCACCTAAAGGAGTACATATCGGCGACTCGGGGCAGCTAGACGTAGACTTTCAAATTTCAAATTGGAGAAGCTGGCCGCACTTTCGATCATCAGGGAGAGTGAAACTTGGCTGGGACATATCGAGGGTAGAACGGCTAAAACTTGAGGTGTGATACTCAAATGCAAACTCCATCAACGTGCATCTTGACCTTCCTGCAGCTCATAAAGTCCTGTGTCATGATGTACACAAGCTGCAGGGCAAGTCGATCCCGCAGCCCGACGACAAATTCACTCGGCGGAGGAAGAAAAAGGCCGCCAGACTGAGCAACCCCTCCAGACGCTCATCCCGCCCCCCCCCCCCGGCCTCCGGTGTGAGGACTCATGACGCACATAGCTGACAAGCCAGCTAAACCTCCTCCGAAAGGCTGAGGCAGCGGAAGAAAAAAAAATCGATCAACCCGGGCCCAATTACCACGGCATGCCACTTCCATTTCTATTCGATTAAGGGCGTTCAACGCGCAGGCAGTGGCGAGCCGACCAAACTATCCGAAGCGTCAGTACGAATAAACCTGTTCAAATGAATTCTTCCTACTTCTCAACTTTTCAACTCCATATAACAGAGTAGACCTGTGAACGCCATTCTTTCGACCTCACACGGATTAAGGATATGTCAACGATGGTAGGGGGCGCTCGCCGATCGTTCTTACGGTAGTCACTCGTTCCGTTGTGCCTTACGGGCCCTCTCTCGAGCCTAACCACCAGCCGCACAGCGGCGCATGATATAGGAAGAATGTTATTACCGACACATTGAAGCAATGTTTTCCCGGAATAAATTTGAATAAAACAAAGGCGACAAAGCATGCAGAATTTACTGACGTCGTAAATTTCGAGACCTCTCATTCAGCTGCACACGGTCATTGCATAATTAAATGACAAGGCAAATTGTTCAATCAGTGATCGACCTAGAGAAGTAAAGCGTGATTGGTAACATGAAAAATGGGTCTAGTAGGCGGGTGCGCATGCGGAGGGAGGAGGGCGAGAGAAGTCATCCGAGTATGCGAGTCAGGATTACAGAGAGGACTTATCCGGCGTGATTTGAAGTGCAACGCGCGGGCAGCAGTCATGCCGGGGAGGGGGAGGGGGGTGGGGGCGAAATGAGAGGGCGTATATGGGAACAGGGTTTCGTCCAAAATCGATCCTAACCATGGTAGTGCCAGGTTTATCACGTAGTCCAACTGCTTACAGAGTTCTGGTTTGCTCCTCCGTATTGCAGCGGCCTCTGCAAAGCGCTCGAAACAGGACCTTGAATTCAACCATTGGGTCCGCTGTATGGCCTGTGTCAACAAGGTGCTTTGCAGTTGAGCTGCTGGGCACCTAGGGCCAGTCCTAGCGGACATTTTGATGTCTAATCTAGAGCGAAAACTAGCCCAGAACTTACAACGAGCCTCATTCTATAGGCGATATGTGGACGACATTTTCGTCATAGTCAAAAATCCAGGCGACGGAGAACTACTACTCAAGGCTCTGAACAAAACACATGCAAAAATCAAATTTACAATCGAGCATAAGAAGAACGACACACTGCCTTTCCTGGATATTCTTGAACGTAGGCAGGCAGCTGGCTCTATTCAGAGATCCACCAGAACCCACCTGGAAAGGACAATACATGCACTTCCTCAGTTTCGTTCCAATTCAGAGAGGACGGAACTTGGTTTTGTGCCTGTTCAACGGAGCAACCAGAATCTGTCCCTCAGATACGATCGCTGACGAACTTACTTTCCTAAAGAACGTTCTTCTTGCAAACGGGCATCCGGAGAAATTCATCGATAAATATCGCCATCCCAGACAGGGAATTCCCGAAAAAATATCTGTGCCAAAAAGTCAGTGACCATCTACCTCCTCTTCAAGGGTGATAACGTGTCAAACGTGGTCAAGCGACGACTTCGGTGCACAATCGAAAGGACGCATGCCGCCTCAAATTTGTTGTTCATAAGAACCACAACGGTCATTCCAGTTAGACCAGCATAAGACATTTTGCCTATGCAATTACAAAGCACCTTGTTGACACGGGCCATATGGTGGATTCAATGGTTGCATTCAGAGTTTTGTTTCGGACGACGACCGCGTGTCTTTTGCGCTTTGCAGAGGCCGCTGCAATACGAAGGAGGAAACCAGAACTCTGTAAGCAGTTGGGTCACGATTATGGACAAAACCCTTTCATTCCCCCCCCCCTTTGCCTTATTTAAATTACCGACAAAGGCAAGGGAGACCATAATGGCTATTTCTGGCTTATTAGCCGTCGTCAGCCAGTCATACCCAACCCCGAAGTGTGAAACACCCGACGCTAGAACTCGCGACCTGTTAGTTAGAAGTCCACGCCTATAACCACTGGGCCACGAGCCCGTTGCCGAGTGGATTGAGATTTGGGCTGAAAAGTGTGTAATGGCTGACTGTAGCCTGGTTCACCTTTAGCGTGCATCAATGACTGGAGTTGTGTTATCACTTTGCAGTGCACCTTTGTTGTGTTGGTGACAGTATTAAATATTTCGGAAGAACATCTGGCAAGCTTACGTGTACCTTCGATAAATTCTCATCGGGCCTGTACATTTATATGGGAACGAGGTACAAAATGAACGTGTGCAATCGATTACGGTTCGTTCTTTCATACAAACGGGGTATGTGAATGGAGTGGCGGAGGGATCGGGGGGAGAGGATGCAGTCAGTGACAGTGAGGGTTAGGTTAAGCCGTGTCACAAGGTGGAAGGAGGGAAGGGGGGCGGGGTAGAGGAGACCTGCATACAGTTAATCGATCCTGGCCCACGGTAGACGCGGAGCGTGCAAGAGGTTCGTCCGAGCGCACCGGACCGACCTCTGTAGCCTGATGACAGTTGCCTCTGCTGTTGCTAGTAGGCGCCAACTCAGTCGCTTAGGCTAGTTAGATGGGACCTTGTAAATCACACGTAAGGCTTCGTTGGGATCCACGCGTTGCCCAGAATGTGCGAGGGTGGAGCTGTTTCTGCTCTTAACTTCACCCTTCGTCAGCCATGCCGGCAGGCGTTCTCGTATTTTTGCGGATAAGCGCTGACTCGTACGACCAATGTAGCCTGCTCCACAGGAGCAAGTAAAGGAGTAAATGCACATGGAGGTGGTCTGAGCTAGTAGCCCATCCTTACCTTCCTCGCGTAGGACGCGGTTGGTCGAAAACAGTACTGTAAGTCTTGCCGCCGGGAAGGTCCGTGAAATGACGTGTTCAAGGCGCCTTCTTAGGAGCTCACTCGTCGCGTCCCCTTGAAAGGGGACTTTTGAGGAACGGAGTTTTCTTTTCTGCGATCGGCATGATGAGGTTTGCCGGTCGTTCGGCAAGATCCCTTACAACAAATCTGTCAGGAAACCCGTTCTCGCGAAGCAGGTCCTGGTTCCTTTTCAGTTCCGAACAGCTTCTTATAGCCTTTTTATTGATAATAGCTAAGCCAAGGCCTGCTTCGGCACGAGACGCGGAGCTCCAATGCAAAATAAATGCATCAGTCTCCTATCAAAGCCTACAACCAGGAGATGCTAATTCGGATCTTGCTTTACGGGCTAGAGTGTGCAACATGTGGGTTTGTTCACTGACAGACCCCTCTTGGGTAATAGTTAACCCCGACCGGTCAGTGTGATTTACCGTGGCCAGCTGTCCTCGAAAGAGAGACGTTTCATCTCGTTATTTTTAATTAAACAGTTGAAAATTGTCATACGAGCTTCCTCCGTTCATACGGCCACAATTTCGGCATTTTCTGCCTATCTTACTCGCTCCTTTTTCCTATTTCTTTTTTGATAATTCGGCAGACTTCAGGTCTTCTCTGTTGGCCGAAGGGACGGCAGGTGTCCACAAAGACTCTAAATTAGCGAGACCTGTCTACCCTACAGAAGCTGATTAAGGGCAATACTCTAAAGGCGTACACTCCGTAGTTTGGACGCATCATCAACATGCGTCCGACGGTAACTGCTGAAGGCCGTAAGTCATGCAATTTCGGATTTGTATGATGCTAATCGAGGAGACTTGTAATGTCCCTGCTCTGTTTGCCTGCTTCAATGCTACCAGTTGCTGATTCATGCGGGAGCATTCATTTATCTTCACGAGAGTGGCGTTCATTGATTTCGAAACACAACATGGGCAGTTCAGCTGTGTCCTGGAGATCAAGGTCACAACCTTGAGATTGCCAACAGAAGCGTCGAAACGAGTCCCAGGAAGTAGTCATGAAGGAGGGAGCACGATCGTCGGAACAAAAGCCGTATTCGCTTGACATGTCGGGTTCTTGCACGAACCCATCATCAGAGACAACAACAGATACGGGTATTTCGTGCACAATGGGCTGCAATAGTTATAGGATGCAGTCGCTATGCTACCGCAAACCTATGAAGATTCATGGCTCTCTCCTTCATCAGGAATTGTTGCCTTTGGTGTGATGATTATGCTATGGCCGACACCTAAGTCGTTAATCGTTGCAGTGACATCACGCGTAATAGATGTTGGTACGATGGTTGCTCGACTATCTGGACACATCGACCCTGGCGTTTAAGGATAGTGCTCGACTGTGCCCTCCCCACGTGGCTAATCATTTTGCCTGAACAAAGTCTCAGCACCGAATATGGGGGAAGGTTCTTACTAACACTGCAAGCAAAAGTTTTGCAATTTAACTATTTTTCCTTACATCTGTACCGTCTAAATGGAGTTTTCAGGGCTTCTGTCGTTTACTCCAAATATACTGACTGATAATGACTGAATTAGTGGAGGAAATTGGGACCAGTGAACCATCAGTTCGAAAGCCTACGACTCACAAGATGCCTACTTCTATCGAGAATTTCGGCCTCGCTGAATTTAAATGTGTGGCTGGATCTTACAGAATGAACAGCAATTTGAGAGCTGGCTTCATTTATCCGCACTGCTGCTGCGTGTTCGGCCATTCACGTCCCGAGCTGTCTTCCGGTTTCTTCAACGTAGTTATTTTATCCACAACTGCACCAGATCCGAAATGGCTACATTACAATGCGACGAACAGCAGACGTCAGCCGAATTCTCGATACGGAGCATACTATACGTGGCGTTCGGATTGATGTTGAAGAATGTTATTTGCCGGACGATGTTGACAATGATTTGGTGAAGTGAATTTGTCAGCGATTACCTGTCCTGCACTGTGGTAGTTTTACACAGTTGTGGCCTTCGAAAGTTTGCACGTTGATTTGTTAGCAGCCCTAGTATAGAAACGCAATTGGAGGATCCTACTTATTTATTTTATGCGCAGAATCTGAACTCTCACAAAGATTGTGTAGGATTTATTATCTCACTCACCACTCTCACCCCCCTCCTGACACTGACTGCTATTACCCCCCCCCCTCCCCTCATTCCCACACTCAGCCTGTGTTTTAAAGCGAACTTTAATGGATTTATCTAATCACTGACGTGTTTTTACTTCTACCCCCTTCCCATATAATTGTACTGACCCGATGAGAATTTATCGAAAGCTACGTTTGCTCGCCAACTTGTCCTCTGATTTATTATCTGTTCCAGTGGATAGCTAAACTGCGTGCAAATTGTTAGTCGGTTTTTCCATGATTTTACAATGCTGGTTTAATAAATTAAAGTCCTACTTTACCGCCAGTTGTTATCGAAAGTGAGAAAGGACACTAGACTGACTCTGCCTCGTAACACCCCAATCCTTATGCTTTGAAATCTGTGTGAATGTGACTGTAATATAGTCTCCCTACTAGCATTTTGGTAGTGGTGCTATATGTACCCGCATGTCTTGTCAAACGGACGTGACAGTCTGCCTGTCTGATAACGGAATACTTTTCCGCAACATGAAGAAACAACGATTATAAACACCTCATGGGCTTCCATACACTGTGCCGGTCGAAGACGTCAAGGAACAGCGAAGCATTAGGAATGAATCCTGACCAAAAGCAAGCTGAAAAGTTATTAAGTGCATCGTCATTCTCATCCAAGCAATGAAAATGGAAAGCTAACTTGTAAGAAATATTTGTACTAGAAACCAGAAATTGGAAAATGATGAATGATAGTGGGACAAATGAGAGTTACATCGAGTGGGATTATCCATTTGGACGGATAGGCGACGCAAAATGTCTTTTAGAAATTCAATGGGGATTGCAGCGCTGTGGGAACGTACAGAGGGGAGGCGTGGGAGCTGCCAACGTAGAGGAAGAGCGAGCGCATTGCAATTAGTAGCGGGAAGGAGGTCGGTCATAGAGGGGGGAAGGACACCGGAGGCTTTCGCCAAAACGTAGTTACACCATCGTCATTATGGATCTGCGCGAAAAGTGTTCGAAACATTCAAACAACTCTATGCAATTTCTGGTCCTTTACAAAATACCTTCTGTATTTACTGAGGACAACCAAGTTTTCGCAAGTCAGCAATCCACAACGACCAGCCATCCAGCGTGATGTGGCGGTAGGAGACAAGAGTAGGAACGTCCGGTAATACAAACGGCCCTGCTTAAGGACTGAGGAAATTAAAATCAGACAGAATGGAATTTCAAACAATGACAATGGAGACTGGAATGGACATTTCTGGCCTGGTCGCCGTCGTCAACCAGGCATACCTAACACCGAAGTGTGCAACATCTGGGGTGACCTGTTGATTTAAAGTCCAACGCCCCTAGCCACTGGACCACGGGTTCCGTTGTCTTGTCGGTTGCGATCGGGAAGAAACAAAAGTAGAAGAGCGCCCACCGATTGTTTTTTACGGGACTCACTTGTCCCGTTGTGCCTTAGAGCTCTCTCCTTCTCGAGCCCAACCAAGCGCTGCACAGCGGTGCATAATATAGGCAGAGTGGCATTATCGACAAAGACAAGGGAGACTGGAATAGTTATTTCTGGCTTATTAGCCGCCGTCAGCCAGTCATGCCCGACAGCACAACGAGCTCGGGATCGAGCCCCAGGTGTTCCATACCTCGGGGTTGGGTGTGACTGGCTGACGAGGGTTAATAAGCCAGAAGTGGTCATCCCAATCTTCCCTGTCTTTGTCAGTAATACCATTCCGCCTATTTCATGCGACGCTGTGCGACTTCTGACGGAGCTCGAGAGAGAGAGAGAGCCCGTAAGGCCCAACGGGACGAGGGCATTCCGTAAAAAGGATCGGTGAGCGCCCTTCTACCACTAAGGACAAAACAACTATGCCGGAGAAATTGGAAGACTACTTCGTAGTACAGTGATCGAACATGCGACTGCAGTGAGGCGAAAGGGCGCTAATCCTCAGGTCGTGAAGTCTCCGAAGAACCCGGCCACACCTTTACGCTTGACGAAGTCGAAATTTTTGCAACGGTTTCATTGACAGCGAGCCAAATTACGGATGGGTTATCGCGCCAAGAATTGACAAAATCGATGAGATTTTGACAATTAGTTAGTCAGAAGCAGTCTAATGAGCAATCACTGCACAAGTACGGCTCCCAGTGCTTAACGCGAGAAATAATATGTGAATTTGGAATGCGGTAGCATGAAAACTGTGTTCATTCATACACTCCACTCCTTGTTCCTCCACCACCCTAATCTGCGACTGCCACTGATGATGGATTTGAGCGGGAATCCGAAACATCAACGGCAGTGTGAAGAAACCTACTTAGCTGTCGGTCGACTGTGGATCGTGTCATACTAGGTTTTATCTAGGAATCCACTTGTAGGCCATTACAGACATTACACTGCCAACAACAGTTACTTCCTCTAATCTCAAAGCATCATTCAAACAACGTTATTTTTTGAAAATTTGCTTTTTTGTTTAATCTTTTTGATTTTCGCGCTCATTTCCATTGCTATACGAAGGCGTGTAGAGGGCAATGAGTGGGTGGTCTAAGCGCTATCACAATTGGGGCAGATTCTATGTTGTAGGGAGACGGAAGGCACCAGGATGAGTGATTTATTGTGCACAGAAACCGGAGTTGTCCTCTCAGGTGACTGTGGCCACTGGAGAAGACAGGGCTGGTGTTGACTGTGTAAAGTCATGCTTGAGAGTCCTTGGACAGTGGTAGCAGTCGTTTTTGTAGGCTCCTGGACTAAGCTCAAGTTGTGCCTACTAACTATGTGTTGCATTTACCGAGGGGTGGTGTCCCAGTGGCTTAGGTTGTGGTTGCAGGGGGGAAGGTGTGTTCAAGTGGCTTCATGGGCAGCTGCGGCTGTGCGGACGCAGGTGTGCCCTAGCTGTCGGTCGTGTGACTTCAGATCAGCGCGTCTGGAGCGGCTCACTGCAAAGGCGTGAATGACCTTTAGGCAACGAGGTCTTGAACTATGACGCCAGACCCGTCATGATGGCTTCCTGCTACAAGCGCACGACAAAACTTTCGGCAGGAATCCAGACAATTTCTGTGTTTTGTCGCATTTCGCCAGCTTACTATCTGGCGTGCTGCCCACCCATTAAACCCCCATTATCACCATTCATCTATGACACGATCCACAGTCTACAGACAGTTAAGTAGGGTTCTTCACCCTACCGCTGCGTCCGAAACGTCCCACCAGTAGACTTCTCGTCCCAGTGATCGCGCCTTCTTCTTCCGAACTGTTTCCTAGAACTTGCCTGCTTGCTTCTATCGACAGTCTGTTCTGCTGAATACAACGGTGACATCGCACCCCCATATTCTGTACTGAGAATTCGTCTAAGCAGAGTGATTGGCTACACGCTGAGGACGCATGGGACGGCTAATTCCTGACGCAAACTGCCGAGTAGTCATAAGGCCAAGAATTGACAACGGACGCAGACAAATGAGCAATCATCGCATCAAGTACGAACTCCAACGACTAACACGAGAACTACTGATTAGATTTGACGTACGGTTGCATGGTAACTGCGTCCTATGTATACTGCACTGCTTGTGCCTTCACCACCCCCATTTGCGGCTGTACCCGATGATGGATTTGAGTGAGAAGCAGAAACGCCTGACCAATAAACTCCTTGTTCCAGTGATCGCATCCTCTTCTTCGGAACTGCATCCTAGGACTTGTCTATTTGCCCCTCTCGACAGTCTGTTCTGTTCGACAAAACGGTGTAACATCCGTTGCTTATTGATGTAGTTGGCAATGATGGGGGCTGCAACTTCGTTGGGGAAACTGGATGGAAATTGCAGACCCGCCTACAAGAACAAAAGTCGGGAACTCGGAGTCCAGACTCGAACTCTCAGCCTGCAAGATACGGCAGGGGTCGAGTACGCTGCCCTGATCCCAAGTGTAAGCGCAATGTGGGCATTGAAAGTAAAGTAAACCGAAGGGGAGTGCTGAAATCCTTAGTGGGGAAAGTCGCCGAGGCTGGAACGGAAAAGACAACCTGATGTGGGACAAATCTGCCGCGAGATCGAAGGAGGCCTAGAATCCCCACCAAAGACCTGGCTGACAGGAAGCGCGGAGCGGCAATACCCCAAACCTAACGGCAAACATGACTGTAACCTCTAAATTAAACTTAACTCTTAGCGCAATTATAAACCTAACGCTAACCCTAAACTTAACACTAAACCTTAACCTACACATACTACAAACCCTAACTCTAACCCTGACCTAAATCCTAACCCTTACCTGAATCATAACCCTAACCCTAATCCCAACCTCATCACTAAACGTAAAGCTAAACCGCAATCCTAACCCTAACCCTAACCGGAGCCCTTAAAATTAACAAGAACCCAAACGGTTAACACAATTCTCAGCCTGGCACTAACCCAAACCCTAGAACTAACCCTACCTCTTAACCCAAACGTCAAGTTCCCTTTTCCTTTTTAGCTTTTGCTACTTTCCCACTTACGATTTTAGCATCCCATTTGGCTAACTATACTCGCGATTCCCACATTGGGCTTACACTTGGGACCGGGATAGCGTAACCCACCCCTACCCTATGTATGTTGGAGAAACTGGGAATACTTTCGATCTTCAGGGAGCTACCAACGTAGGCCGGGACAACTCTACGGCGGAACAGCTAACACTCGAGGCGTGATACTCAGATGTCAACTGCATCATCAGGCGGCTAAACCTTCCTGCAGCTTACAAAGTCCTGCGTTTACAAAGTTCAGGATAAGACGAACACACAGAACTTAAGAAAGCCGAGCAGACGGCCCGACAATAAGCTCACTCGACGAGGAGGAGGAGAAGGAGCCACTCGGCCGAGCGACCCCGACAAAGGCTCAATCACCCCAACCCCCCGACGAGGTGATGACTCACAACTCACGCAGCTAAAAAGCCCACCAAACATCCCCGAACGGCCGCGGCAGCTAGACGCGAAAAATCGATCAGCACGGCGTCGACGAGCCTGCCACCCCACTTTTGTTTTAGTTCGAGAAAGTGCATTTTACGCCTTGACGACGGTGTGCCAACCAAGCACTCCGACAAACCTGTCCCGGTGAGTCCTCCTCATTTCTTAAATCGAATGTACTCACAGCCGATGATGCCGTGTGAGTTTTTACAAATGATCATTAGTCATGTCGGCATCTAGCCAAAAGTGAGATTATTGTCGTTTACTGGAAACATTCGCAGTTAAGTGTCATAATGCAAGTCGAAATGAGACGCAGAAGGCTTGTTGGCTAACATACGTTTGCTTTCGACAAATTCTCGTCAGGCCAATACAATTATGTGGGAACGGCGTGCACGCCAAACAGGGCAGTGATTAGAAAAATCACACGGGTTTTATAGGTGATCGTGAAATTGAGCAGCTTCGACCAGTCAGCACACACATCTCTCGACTGAATGATTTACCTGAGATGAGCAAGAACAACCTGCCAGTTCATCCGATGTTTGACATGCGAAACTCTCAGCATCGTGCGATTGAGAAGTGGTTAGCAGGGAAACTCAAGCCTTTACAACACCAGCTATCACCACGTAACTACCTAGATACCTTCGACTTCATTGACGACGTCAAAGATCTAAACCTCAACATCATGATGATGTTCTCGATAGACGTCTCATCACTTTTTACAAACGTTCCGGTTACCAAGGCTGTTGATTACATCTGCGAATTCCTTTTAACCATTCAGCAGGAAATAGGAATTCCGACGAACACTCCCAAGGAAATATTACTGAGACGCACATAAAATCTGCGGTTCCTTTTTGGCAACTAACTCTACGGACGAATAGACGGCGTTTCTATGCACTCGCTTCTTGGACCTCCTTTAGACGATGTCGTCATTGTCAAGCTCAAGCAGTCCGAAATGTCGGCATTCCAAAAAAATCCCGTTCTAGTGAGCCCTTTAGATTTCCTAAGTCGAATATATCCACAGCAAATGATGTCATCTAAGCTTTACAAATAAGCATGAGTTACGAAAGGATGTTATCAAGTGGCATGACTACCGGTAACTGTGAAGATACTTAGTTAAGTTTCACTGTACGAATTGAAATGATATTGCATTTCAAGTTTCACAGTGCCGAACGTCCAAACATGGTCTCTCGTAATGAACATCGCCTAATGGTATCGGTGACACTGATGAAAGCGAAACGGCCATTCCCAGGAAGCAGTTAAAAAGGAGGAGGAGGAGGAGGAGGAGGAG
>CACRXP010000084.1:1521536-1549398 GCA_902702965.1 Spirometra erinaceieuropaei
AGGAGGAGGAGGAGTGGGGGAGGAGGAGGAGGAGAAGGAGGCTTTGTCACAAAGACATGAATCGTGTTTGCCTGACTTTACGCGTTAACACTGGACGTCAAAATCAGAGGCGGTTGCAGTAAAGGATAGCTATGGCACACGAACGGTATTCATGAGAGGATAATATGTCTGTTCGCCGAAACTCTGCTGAAAGCGCCCAAAAGATACTTTTGATATGAGGTCATACACACGTAATGCGGTTAATGTTCGTTTAAAAGATTTCGAAAACAATCGTTTTTGGGGACATATCGAACAGCGACAGGTCAAATAGGATTCTTTGAAGAGACAAAACGGCCCCAAAAAGCACTCGTCGATTATCTCGAGTACGGCGCATCTCAGACAGCCCTCCGCGGTGTACAAAACAAATTCTGTTCCCAGTCGCAGCGCACTGATTCACACCCGAGCCTTTGATTTAGCGATTTGAACCAGTACGTGGAATTCTCTTCTGGGTTTTGATCCGTGGGGTGCCCTGATTAGTCAATATTTGCAGGTCAATTTGAGGTTTTGCTGAGAGCCGGAATCTGGATAGATAATGAGACTTTCGTGTAACCTTAAGTTCACCAAGGTGGTCTGCATGCGTCAGTGTGACTCAAGGTCGCGTTAATCAGTAAATCCTCAGAACACTCCTTGCGTCTCAACCACTCAGACCGACAAAGCAAGTTGTATGGGTTGGCGACCGAGCAGACTTAATGCATATTGTTGCCTTTATTTATTTTCTTTATTGCGGCAGACCGTGGCTCTGAACATTTTTCTAAAGTTTTGGATGTTGAGTTAACGGATTAACTGGAACGGTACGCTGTGTTTCCGTGTATCCAAATTGATCAGAGTCCGCGATAAGCGGTCATTAAGAGCACGCATTTCTTAAAGTAGTCATCGATGTCGATGAAACACGAATTCCTTTTCCCTAGAGATCTTCGGGAATCTGTTTATTCCGTAGGAAATATGTTCCGCTCGAAATTGAGTATGTGACTGTTGGAAAAAATAGTTGGTGATTTCGCACAATCTTACGTCCTTCATGCTTCCTGTATGCATATTCAGTTAAGAAGATATCATATTATCCTGGCTTTTGTACTCGAACATCATATTTCTGCTTAAAAATTTAAATGCATCTAGAAGACATGATATGCGTCAAAAGTACGCTTGCGTGTTCACGTGATATGTATTAGCACGCTCAAGACGCAGTTGCTTATGTTCGTCCGTACAGACGTCCACGCCTATTCATTGCATTCACATAGAATGCTGCTTGGGACGACATTCAACAGTTCCTATATTCTGGGCAATCGCCGGTGGATAGGCATGAAATCACAGCACGTGTCTCCAGGCAGAAGTTGGAATCACTGATGAACTTCATGGTGGAACGCGAGGTGTTCGGCCCTGTGCGCTGCTGGATGTATTCGGTGGAAGGGCGAAAGAGGGGACTGCCCCACGCACATATTTTAATCTGGCTCTACAACAAGATCATCTCCAACGAAATCGGCAATGTAGTATGCACTGAATTACCTGACGCCGACGTCGACAAGGATTTGTACGAACTTGCAGTGAAAAAATGATACATGGACCTTGTGGTACACTGAATCCCATTTCCCCCTGCATGATGGACGGAAAAATGCTCTAAGAAATATCCTCGGGCATTCATGTGACACAGTCGCCGGAAATGACGGCAATCCCTTATACAGAAGACGATCAGCAGAAGACGGCGGAAAATTGGCAACCCGTACAACTGCGAACCGGTGACATTCAAGTAGATAACCGCTGGGTTGTTCCATATTCGCCTTTACTTTTAAAAGCATACAATTCGCAAAAACGTGGAATATTGCAATTACTGAAATCACTTAAATAAACTTATGAATAAGGAAATAAAGACAGCGACATGGACGTTTTTGGCCTGCAACTCGAAAGGAGAGGAAGGAATTCGGACATACAAGTCGATGAAATCGCACAGTATCAGGCCACTACAAAAGTTATGTTTTCGAGCGATTAAATTACTTAAACAGGTGTGTCATGCATTGCATGACAAGGGGACAGCAAACTACTGACGTTGACGTTCGGTCATGTAAAATCTGTTCAAGGAACTTTTGAAAACTAGCCTATTCCACCCTGCGACTACGTTTTGAATGTACACGGCATCGCTCAGCGGCGATGTAAATCCTTGCCTGCCACCCCCGCCTGCTAGTTCTTAAGCAAGTTCTGGTCGTATTGTTATTTGACCATACAAGAGCTGCCCTAATTTTTAAATTATCCTCTGCTTGCTATCTTCTGTGGTTGGTGTTTTCTGTCTCTTTCCAGTCAACATTATTGCATGTTAAATGTTCCAATGGTCAGGCACATCGTGGACCGATATCGCACAGGCGTGAACCATTCTTCTTTTTTTACTAATATACAGTGCGTGATCGATCTGATGATATGTTGGCCGAAATTCTGAAATGCGTTTTCGACTAGGAAGGATTAATAAGGTGGCGTTGTTATATTAATTACCATGTAGCATAATCCTATAGTATTTCGGACTAGCCAGGATTTCAGCTTTTGAATGCACGTTTTTCTGATCTCTCGAAGGAACCGAACTCGGAAAAAATGACTACTTAATTAGCATGCATTTTTCAAACCTATTTTGGATAGTCATATAAATCCAAATATTTTTTATACAAAACATGCATAAATATGCTTTATTTTACTTGTTTGGTAGAAATCACATTTTATATATTCTTTACCCGAAAAAAGTGTATATTTAGGTTTTGAAAAAGTTTCCCAATTCCTGAATAATTTTGAGCCTCATCAGTCGTTGCATTAGCGTTTAGCGATTTCAGTCTGCAAGCTGCATGCGTTCCGCGTAAGGGTAATCATATATTCCCCAATGTCTTTCAGAATATACTGTATAGAGTTCATAACATTTTGCAACGGATACGGGCTATGTTGTTCACTTCAAGAGGAACATTGGTAAACCGGCACGTGCCATGCTGTATACATATACATCGCACAATCTTAATAACCTAACAAGTAGAAACTTTTTCAAAACCTAAATATGCCTTTTTCGGGTAGAAATATAAAGAAAATGTGATTTCTATCAAGCAAGTAAAAGAAGGCATATTTTGTGCATGTTAACTATAAAATATATTTGGATTTCTATGGCCATCCAAAATAGGTTTAAAGAACGCATGTTAATTAAGTAGTCATTTTTTGCCGGATTCGGTTTCCGCGAGAGATCAGAAAGAAGTGCATTCAAAAGCCGACATCCAGGCGAGTCCGAAATTCGATAGGATTATGCTACATGATAATTAGTAGTACAACGCCACCTTATTAATCCTTCCTAGTCGAAAACGCATTTCAGAATTTCGGCCGACGTTTCATCAGATCGGTCACGCACTGTACCTTCCGTCACATTGAAACATCCAATTCGTCGTGGTATCCGTCATCTCTTGCCGCCCTAAGCCCATTAACAATCATTCATATGAGTAATGACACCATTTGAGAAGAGTAATGATAACGAAGTTTGCCTTGCCACCTCGACTGTCACGTCGTTTTTTTAGTGTATCGCATGCTTTTCGTGGATATGTCATGTACGCATTTTGATTACCATTACTGCATGCCATATTCCGTTGAAAATTCATAAATGGTCATCTAAATGTGGAACGTTTCTCCTTCTGAAAATGTTTGACCCGGGAACCATGACGCGACTTAGGATTCTGATTTGTGATTGGCCAATCAACCCAGGTCTTGGCCTCATTCTTATTGGCTGAGAAGAAACCTTCGACGGAAGATATGCGCCTGCCGGGCAGTCGTCCTGGGCAGTGCAAACGCATCGGTGTCCACGGGCGGGGTTCGAGATGCCGTAAGCCCTAAGTTCTAGCACCGGTTTCTTATTTTTTTCTGGGAATTGACTTAGCGTTAACCTCCCGGTAAATGCTCGTTTCAAATACTTACAGAGGGATTTAGTTGATTAATGCAGCCGTTGTATTAGCGATTTACGATTTCAAGTCTTCGAGAAGTGCATTTTTTCTACAAAGAATATGTTCTACGCCTCGATAAAACGTCATTAGATTATTCTTTTATCGTACCCTTCCTCTAACTCCTGGTAGACATTGAACAAGGGGAGTCCGATGCAGTTTAGATTGCTGTTACGGACCTACCGACGTTGCCTACACCGCAAGACCGACCAAATGTCATGAAGAATTGACGAAAATGTGAGGCGAATGTGTCTGTTGGTTGTCACCATTGTCACCAGACAGTCGGTCTTCCGATACGGATTCGTCAACTTCATGCGATGACGGGAGCTCTTCGGCGTTTGAATCCCACAACGCCTCAATGAACGAAGACAGGCTGTCGACGCAGCAGGCAACGGAAGGCCGGCCGACATTAAGTGAATCGCTGCGCATCTAGACAGTACGCTCACAAACGCCGCGCATTCATTTGAACAGCCTCCTGAAGATCATCAAGCCGTTCTTGCTGGACCTACCGTCGGCCGCGCGCACACCGCTGAGTAGGACAAGCTGTTCTGCACCGGTAATGGCGATGGGCAGTAGTGAGTACGTTCATTTAGGGTTGGTCAGATACGTATCCCCTCCCTGCAATGTCCATCAGATGAGGTAGTTGTATGTCTAACGGTTGATGGACATCAAATTCATATGAAGACTAAGCGTGAGTTTTGGCCTATTTTAGGCAGAATTATAGAGCCCATTGTAAGAGTAGTTTTTGTTTATTGCAGAGCGGACAGGCCCTTGGGACGTGCAGGCGTTCTGCAAGCCAATTGTTGAGGATTTATTATAATTGGATAGGGGTGGTTTGTGTGTCGATGCAATTGGCAGAACACTGCACTTCCGTCTAGCCTCTAGCATTTGCGATGATCCAAATAGGACCTTACTAAAGCAAATAATGTATGTTAATGCGTACCACGGCTGCGATGGATGTTGCGTTAAAACCGAATACATAGACAAGTTCGCTCACAACAGTGCGTCTAAGTCACCGAAGGCGGATATCCGAGGTTGTCACTCGAATCGGATTCGAAAATTCTTAAACTTTTCTGCCTCATTTAAACGGTAGTCCGCTTATTTTCGCTATTAGCGACCCCGACTTCACAAGCCAGGCCACCGCACCCCAGTAGCAAATCCATAGCGAGGAGACAGCGCCTCGACGGCGAAAAGTCGCGATACGGCACCCTGCAGCTGTGGTACACCTTTCCTTTGCGACTTATGCCTCTTAGGACTCACGAATGCTCTTTCCCGCATCTCCGTCCGATCTATTAAAGTATGAGCTACGTAGGCCCCCCAAAAAGTTATATGACGGCATTTTGCATGTAGTAGAAAGGAGGCTTTATCATAAGAATGTAAATTACAGGAATTATTTTCATATTTCCTCGTGCGGCCTGGACGATAACGGTCCTGCTGTCGGTTCTAAGACAAGTAGGTGTATTAAGAGTATGGTGTGCTGCAATGAGTTTGGATCTGTTTAAAGAGCGTCTTCACACAGCTTCGTTTATGAGCTACCAGATGGTTGCTGTGAAACGTCAGAGGCTGTGTGGTGTTCGTTGCCCTCCTATAAACTGCCGTTTTAAGTTCACCGTTAAGGTTCCGTTTGACGAGCACACCCTGGAAGGGCAACTACTGTCTACGTTCTTCTTCCCTCGTGAATTTCATATCAGGGAAGACTGCGTTGAGCAGGTTGTGGAAATGTTGTAGCATGTCTAATGAATGTTTCAGTCGACTCGTAAAGGCGGACTCCTCATGACACGATATCTACAAACGCACAGAAGAGGATGAAGACAAAGTTTGATTTAGTTTACGGGGTTCTTCTACCACTATTGACACTTCCTCCCTTCAGAGCTCTCGAACCCCTGCTCGCTAAAGCGAAAGGATAGTAAGCGGCTTAATAAGATAGGCAACGTTTGCTTGAGAGGGCTTAAACATTTCTGTTAAAATGTATTCATTCTCCACCTGAAAGCAAACTTACTTGCTGGAGCTAGCTGGCAAAGGTTAGCAATAAAGTGTGCTATCAATAGCAGCTTTATTCACCTTTAATAGAGGTGACTTCTCTGGATAAAGTCAAAGCAGTCATATATGCTAATAAATTCGCTGAAAACTATGTGAACACATCCCCTTTTACCAGACAGCACTTTCTCGACACAAACAATCTTATTGCCGAAACTAGTGCATATATTGGCCGGTGTTGTGTCAACTCGATAGTTGCAGGTGATAACGCATTTGTATTGTTCAAAACTTTCGTTCCCTGCTGGAAGTGTTCCAGAATTGTCTGGACTCGGTACATCTTCAACATAAGCAATTGCCGAATAACCGAAGTACGTGAAGTAATTGTAATAATTAACAATTTTAAGAATATATTGTTTCAACCGACTGGTATTCTCAACTGTGTTTTCGATTCCGTAAGGCAGTGTGCAACTTGAGTCCGTTTGGTCCGTCTGCTTAAAGGGATTGAATATAACGCACGTCGCCATCGTACCGAAGACATTAATAGTTATGAGTAGACATACATAACAGGTCTTACCTAGAACCGCATTGTAAAGAGGCGATCCAAATAACGACCTCTTACCATGTGACGGGTAATGTTTTCGGAGAGATGCGCTCCGAATAGTCTGTCCACGGAAGACGACGTTGTATCTCAACCAAGGGTAGATAAGTGTGTACTCTCTAGCAAAGTGGTGTACAGCCTGATCACATAACATTACACTCATTGGCTATAGGGACTTTTGCCGAGGGCACTTACGAAGGCGTCCGGATCCCCAGGGCTTTCCAGATGCCTGAACACGGGTTCAGAGGACACGGGTGTGGTGCTGAATAGACCCCTGGAGGCCTCTGAACAGTTCTTAGGATGGTGGCATTCTGACTGCGTATCTCTACATCGTTGCGCAGATTCACTACCTGGCACTGAATTGGCCATCGGATGCATGCATTCACACTGGCCTGCCTCGTTCGCGGACGGTGCAGGGCTAGTAGTTGCGAAATGCCAATGCGGTGGCAGTCATCGACGGTGGATAAGAAATCTTGATCCGTTCTAGCACGCTCATAAACACTGGTCATACACTACCTCGGCATGACGACGGCTAATAAGCCAGCAATGGCCATTTCAGTATCCCTTGTCTTTGTCGGTAATGCCATTCACCCTATATCATGCGCCTCTGCGCGGCTGCTGGTTGGACTCTAGAGAGAGAGAGCCCGTAAGGCACAACGGGACGAGTGAGCGCCGCCCTCTACCAGACACTACTTTGTCTAGGTAAATTCGCCCTTTGCGCAGCACTTTTCAAAACTAAAGTATGCGTTGATACTTCTTATCTGCCTGATGAATGCTCTAGCAAGCGCATCAGAAATTACGACCACCAGACGGAATTGCAGCGTTCGGTCGATTGCGACGAAACGCAGACCACCTCTAGCCCAAGGCGATTTAGCCGGTTACCTAGAAAGCCACCCCATCCACTGCGCTGTGTAGTGCATGGGTTAGCCAGACTACAGTGTGTGCGAAACGACGTCTGCATTTCCACAGAGTTGACGCGCATGCAAGAACACGTAGACGGCCCACTGCCACTGTTGGGTGGATTGGTTTCAGTTTTAATCTATCTATAAAAATGGGCTAGTCATTGGCCCAATACCCTCGGAGGGCTCTGTCTGATGGTAAGCTGCTTAGTATTTGGAACACAGTACGGTAGGCGTCAGGTGAGGTAGTATTGGTTTTTGTGGATTTCTTAAATGTAGGGGGTTATTTCAGTTATCCGCTTCAGTCCTCGAACGCTAAGTATTTCAAGGCCAGGTTGGGGACTGTGTCTTACAACTGCCCATTGCCGCCAACGGTGCAGAAGTACGCATGCTTCCCCCATGCAGGATGACTTCGTCCTTACTGCAATTGATGGACGTTTGGACTCTGAAGATGGACAGCATTGACTCGTTCAAATCCGGTGCGGCCCATGGTGAGTTTATGGACGCATGGCTCAATGTCTTCCCTCACATTTTTCACCACAATTATTCTCCTCATTGACTATCCCGCTGCTCAGCCGACACTTTTCGCGAATCCTACAGTCACTTGCCTTAGGATTAGCGATTAGTGCAGGGGGACAGTGAAAGTTGGCACAGTCTTGACTATGATCATCCCTACCTGTAGACTAACATTTCCCACAGTCCTACGCCGGCTAAAAGTGGACGACCACCTCGGTTGGCAAGACCGAAGCCTGATTGTAAGATCTGGGCGTTCGAGGATGTACCGCTGCCGTCGGCAAGGTTTACAAACGCAAGACATTTCGGGCTCCCGATGACGATGACGACTCGAGCATCGACACCGCCGGGAGGCCTGTCTCCTTACTTCAGTAAGTGTCCAACTTGCGTAAATATGTCCGCATCAGATGACACCTCTGGGACACGCACGTCTTGAATGTAGAACAATAACTAGCGGAAGGGTAAACGGCAGCTACAAGAGTAGGTGCTTCGATACACCAAACAAAACACAAGAGTTAAGGCATTGAGGCAAGACATTTAACGCTTACAGGAGGGGGTCATAAACCCCTCAGCAACCAGGTTACCACCGGCAATTCTTGGTAAAGACAACAACTTATGTATTTCATTAAGTAGCATGCGCATGTAATACTATAACATTGCAGTTATTTATCTTATTACAGTAATTTCTTTTTTAGATCTTCCAAAGGCGGAGGGAGAACCCTGCCATGCCGAACAGCCATAATATCCTATGTAGAGAGACGACCAAGGTGGAATTTTATATCTTTTACTGCTTTTCTACTAATAAACCGCTTTCGTTATGCGCTATATTACCATCAATTCATTACTACTAAAATAAGTGGTCTCGTGTGGGGGTGGAGACCGGATGGCAGGGATACAGTATATGATAGGGGTAAGAAAAAGGTGACCGGTGGAGCTGTCTTTCGAGAATGGTGTTAATGAGGGTTATACGGGTGGGAACCCATGGAAGCGCACTAGAGCCGCCTTAAAAGGAAACTAGATAATGGGAGCCCCGTGTCCGGCATAGCGGTATGGACTCACGAGGATGAAATGCAGTACCGCCTTTGATCTGGGCTGAAAGATAATGGCCTGAAGGAGGCATGGGAGACCATGCCATATTGCGGACGTAAAGGAGTCGGTCGTGTTGTAATGTTCTCCATTGGTTATTTGGACAAGACAACAATGTAGGCGGTGGGAATATGCATCCTCCTCAACTGCGGATGGATTTTTTGCCTTTTGCCAGATAATTGTGGAGGTGCAGAACAATAAGTCCATGTAGGCATTTACATCACTGCGTCCTCAGAGCCGTTTAGTTCAAAGAACGTCCTGCGGGAGTTGGAGCCGACGTAGGGCATGAGCGTATTCCAACCAAAAAACCGAACAACGCCTGCTTGTATAAATGTGGGTGTTTCTCGATAGTCACGTAACCTCGAGCATGTACTTTATCCATGCCGTCCGATACCTAGAATGGGAGGAGACCCTGTTTGGATGAAATCTGCAGGTCCTTCCGCGCTCGAGCATTCGCGGTCTCCAGCTCGATCTGCTTTTAGGCTATGCAAGCAGGTAATTTGTGTTTTCTCGTAAATAGTCGATTGTAAGGACGGCAGCCAGTCCACAGGGAAGCAGGTGTTGGGTACTTTGTTTAAGGGGGGGCACTGGTGTTGCTGCTATTATACAAAAATAAAACGTGCACGATTGTTGTAATTTCTCCTTTGTCACACCAACGATGCTGGTCATTGTAACCGGCCTAATTAACTCTAGTTGGCATGGTTTGGACTCGTATGCTGGAGGGTGGATTAGATCTACAAAGCAACTTCTGAGTGATTGGAGAGCCCATTTATACTACGACTCATGCACTTGTGGGGGGCAGCTCGATCGTGGTCCACTTGGTAATAAATGCTCTCGTCAGCCGCTGCATCCACGCACATCGTTTGTTTCTCACAATTTGCCTAAGTAATGGAAATCTGGTTATTTGAGGAAGAAAACATGGAGTGAGCGGTGGCAACGCACGACGGGCCGCTTGACAGATGCGCTGGAAGAACTCGCAGGCCGGAGGCGGACACAGCAGGAGTTACTGGGAATGCGCGCCCATGACAAATGCCGCTCGTGGGCGTGTGGTGGCGCTCCAAGGCACTGGTTCATGTCACGCCAGCCACATGCGCTTTCTCCCGCCTCCGATCTTCCTGACTCTGCCATGACACCGTGTCCAGGTTAAGGTGCGAGAGTGCGGTGGGCGCACCGCAAGTCTAATATCATCACAAACTAGTTCACGCGCAAGTAACCGTTCACATGCGCCTACAATGCTGTGGAAGACAACGTGGACACTACTAGAATAAACGGTCAGACTGTCGATAATGTTCACCAATTATGCAATACACACTACCATCGTCACCCAGACTGCCGTCATGTTGAGAAAAAGGGACGATCTCGAAATCTGTAAAACTATCAACAGTACCTTCTGAAGTCCCAGAAGTGTCCGTCATCCGTTGTGCTAGTGCCGGCAGGCATCTTGACGTCACCCGTCCATGCTTCTCCTGCCTGATCTCCTTGATTTCTTTACTCTGATTGGACGTGAGACGGTCGTCTCATTTGTCCATTGCTATATTTTCTTATCACGACTTTCCTTGGGAGTTTTGGAACCCACAAAACCTGCATCCTCGTCTTGGTTTCGGTTGTGTTTATCTGTTCGATACTGAGGTCACACCAGTTGCCATTTCGATCTATTTCATATGTGCGCTAAAAAGAAGATTGGTCGCCTCATCTGCGCAAGCGTTCGTACTCCGCCCTGCAGTACTACCGGCCAAGTTCGCGATGTTTCCAGATTACTTGGAATATTCTCAGTAGCGTTTAAGTAGTGAATGTAATCACGGAGTCACAATCATCAAACCAAGCCCCGAGTGACGGGAGAAGAGGAAAGTCACCTGAAGAAGAGATTTACTGGAGAAACGGAAATCTGTGTTGCTATCTAAGGCAGCGATAGTCGCCAGTAAATCGGGACATGCGTTGACGGTGGTAACATGCGTAAGAGAGTGCGATTGTGCTGTTAGTTGCCTTTAAAGATTTGCAAGGGTTGTACAATGGGTGAGTGCGGCATTGCGAATTAAATCATGCTACTTAAATCGTGCGCGTACTATTTTAATTGTGGTTATTTTCATTTTGCATGCACAGGAGTAGTTGGGTTTTCATAGGCGTTGCCTACCGAATAAAGTGAAAAAAATACCCGAGGGATAATATGTCTAGTTGCTTATGTTGTACTGGCCGAGGGATGGCCTGTTCAAATAGGCCACGGACGTCCGTGGCCGTCTGGACGCACGCGTCCAAACTATGATCGATGAGTGACAGCGGATCAGCGCGTCTGCGATTAGGTGAGGTTGCTTTGTAGCAGGAATCTGTGCGATAGAAGTGGCTGGCCTTGAGATGCATAAGGTCCGAAGCAAGTAAGGTGTCGGGCGCTAGGATGGCAGTTGATCAATTTTCCGAGGAAGTGGAGTAAGCTCACCACAAGCCTGTGTTTCAAATACCAGAACGCACAAACCAATGATAGACACGACTTTAAGTTAAACCGCGAATCTTCCTAGCACGGGGTTCAGGTAGGGCTTATTGATGATGGCGGATAAATCCCAGACAGCCATCCGGATTTCTGTCTGACACTTATTGGGAATCATTCTTGGTTGTCGATCACTCGCTCATACGCAACAGTCTGTTAATAGCGGAGGTAACATGGGAACTCGTTCAATCTGATAGGATCGATTCATGACACGTCAACACCCACTCAAGTTAGCTTCACAGTTCCCATAGTAAAACGATCGCTTTTTAAACATTAGGTTCAGGCTTCGCAAGCTTTTCTAAAGCGCAGCTTTTAATAGCTAGCCTTTAAATTTTGGTTATTGGATTCCGCGCTCGGACGAAATTGTGGATTCCCTGCAGTTAATTGGTTTAGTAGAGCCAACTGACGGTGCATCGGGCCTTGCGGTCGCACTTTTTGTCTTCTGCCGTCGAATTCAAACCAAACACCTGTTCCGTGTCCATTAAACTGCATGGAGATTCATGTCGATTCGGAGCCAGGAACCTCCGCAACGTCGTTTCGCTCAATCTTTACAGAATACAGGACGTCCGGTCCGGTACCCAAGGGCTGTGGTCGCCCTGCTAAGGCCACTTTGCCTGTGCCAGAGGTGAGACGGTGTACATAGGTAAACTGACATCTTCCTTATTTCGCGAGTGTGCTAGAGGTTTGGTTATTGTCTTACAGAGGAAGGCTTCTCACCAATTCAACGCGCATTTTACATCCTATGGTTGACAAGGGAATTTTTCAGACTACGAGGGTTTCTTGTCTTTTATAAGACACCAGAAACGGATCAAAAAGTTCCTATTGGACTCTGAAAGCAAGCACTAATGGTAAAGGTCTCAAAGTATAAATGCCGTCAAATAACTGAAAATAATTCCATCTAAAAAACGAATGAAGTGATCTGAATGCATATGTCCCTGCTGGACCCTATATAGTAAGTTTACGAAGCAGTTCTTGAATCGTATTGGAGTTACGGGGGGTCTCCGTTGGGCCAGCTCAGGTGCTTATCCGAGCCATTTTCTATATCACTGGTTTTAGATATCGCTTATCAGTGTTGACGTTCGACCTTTATTAAGTGTTCTGTCGGCCGAAGTGTTTGTCATTTACGGAGGCATCCATTTGCAAATGTACGGTAGGATGGCATTAAACCATACCTTAAAAAAACACTCCCATAGCCGTCAGAACAGTCTGCAGTCCTGTTGGCTCCAGATATCCATCCTAGTAGCCCAGAGGAACCGAGATGAACAAATTAGTCGAATTACTCCATTTATCTGTCCTTCAGGAGGACGTTTAGTGCTCCTATTTTACATTTGTACCTATTGGGAAGATGGAATTCTTGGGAAAACAGTAAACGTTATTGTGTAAATTTTCGAGACTGTTTTCCTAGCTCGTCTTCAGGCAACGGACGTGAAAAAAATTAACTTCTAGACCGAGTCTGACAAAGGATTCTATGATTAGTTAAAGTTATCTTCTCAGGATTGGTTAAGTCAGTTTGAATCTGTCCTTAACGATTTTGTATGTAGCATCTAGATCGATATGCCGGTTGATGCATGCCTCATCTGAGTGCATTGCCTCCAAGAATTCGCGGCCTCTCCTTATTGAGCAGGCGCCAACAACGCGAGTTTTTTCCCATCCAAATTTGTGCCCAGTGTCCAGTGTGTGCATGGCCACCTGGGATAGTTGGTCACGTCTCTTCACCGCTAACTGATTTTCATGTATACGAATTGAGACAGATTTCCCAGTTTGACCACTATAGACGGCATCACAACTAGAACCCCTTTTCTTTTGAGGTAGTCAACCCTGTCCTTAGGGTGTGAAATCTGTATGCGTGCGGCAGTTGCCGGCTGGTGTGCTACGTGTGTAGGGTACTTTTTATTGTTGGCGCCTGCCCAATAAGGAAAGACCGGGAATTCCTGGAGGCAACGAACTCAGATGAGGCATGCGTCAACCGGCATATCGATCTAGATGCTACACACAAAATCTTTAAGGACAGATTCAAACTGACTCAACCAATCCTGAGAAGATGACTTAAACCAATCATAGAATCCTTTACCAGACTCGGTCTAGAAGTTAATTGTTTTTGTCGCCCGTTATCTGAAGTTGAGCTGGAGAAAGAATCTCGAAAATCTGCACAATAACTTTTACTGTTTCCCAAAGAATTCTATCTTCCTAATTATATCTCTTGCGATGACTGTTTTTTAATCTGTACCTATGAATACGTGAGTTGATGACGGCCCTCGGCCTGCATTCCACTAACTTATTTCCCCGTGCGCTGACGAGCTTGTGCTTACTTTCCACGACCTGAGGGAATTGGCACCATTTGCGACTCACAGCCATTTATCCCTATTGGCTACGAACTACCTTGGACTCGGGCTCCCAGCCAATTAGTGGGCGGTGGTTTATTAAGTTTCCTCAATTTTCCTGACTAATATTTTCAAACTTTTCCTCAAATTACGCGGCTGGCTTCCATTTATTATTGTACCGCGGGCAAAGCTTCAAGCCACTTTCTGATATTTTTTTCAGTTTTACTCCCCCCCGTCTCCCCGCTGCCCTCTGTAAGGCGCCACCCCTATAACCCCTATTACCACCCTTCCCTTCAGACGCGGTCCACCCTCTGCCTCTTTCTTACCCCCCGCATATACTTGATCCTTGTCCTGAAGAGTTGTAAAATGACGTGCGCGATTTCGTATTCATTGAGAAAATTCGCATCCATCTGTAGTCAAATGAGCAAGATGTTGCAGGCGGTTTGCGCCTATTCATTGCAGGCCGCCCGCCTATACTGCCCTGCCAGATGGAAGGACAACAACACTACCTCAAAACCCAGCTCGGCGCAATCAGTCACAATAGTAAGATTGTTTATATGCTAAAGTAGTCGGTCTGCATCGCTGCAGAGGAGAGCAGACCAAGTGCGCTAGGCCCACTGTCGCGGTTGTTGTGTGTGCAGAGGGATATCACGCGCAAGCATTCAGGCATGCCAGATCAAACGTGATTTAATTTGCGTCAGTAACGGGCGTGTAGTTAATCAAGCACAGCCATCTTACAGCATACACACACCGTTTCAAAGCGGGACCAGATGAGTTAGTCAGAAAATCTGTAAGTTTGTCAGAGTCAAACTCGTTGGCTATTCCAAGTCGATGTCTTCAGAACACTCGTCTTGACATTGGTTGCAGCATCCTAAAAAAACGTGACTTGTGAAGTCGACAGCACATTCAGGCAGTGCATAGGTCGCTAAAATGGAAAGCGAAGTGCACAAGGGGTGGTAGGTTAGCCGACCTTGTACTAATTATTGTTTTTTTTTGTTCGTTTTCAAAGTTTTTTGCTGCACGGCAATTTGGGAAATATGTGGCTGTTTTGCAGTGTATAAACTTGACTTGTCTGAAGTCTTTATTGCATGCATAGCACGTTTGAGTGCGTTCTCGACGGTTGGTGTTGCTAAAGGAGCTCTGTTTTCCAGGCCTTGTCTCACACTTAAAACCACAACGATCTACAAGAAAACCGTCAGCGAGAATAACTTTTGAGTTCGGAAGGATTCAGACAGTATTGACTGTAAGAGGAAAAACATTGACGTGCCCACACGATAACTCTAAACAGCATGTTTTACGACTGAATTACCTTTTATAAGAAATCGCTCATTTATTCCCATGTGCGGTCAAAAATGTGCACTTTTTAGCCGAGCTGCACTAACCTTTCATTTGAGGGCATTCCACAAAAGGTTGCTTTTACTGCTCAATAATCAAATCCACAGGTATGAGTATTCTTGGGATTGGCGGATCCTTGGATAAGTCTGCACACGCCGTGCTTTACCAGCTACTGGATCGGACGTTGTTTTATTACTTCTCCTCAAGCCCTACACTTCTTAACTAACAACCGTTTTAATTCACTTCCTGCCTTTCGAGGCTTCTAAGGTGGCAGATGCTCGACGTTCTGTCAGAGTCAATCCTATCCGTAACAAACAGTTGCTTGTGCAAGTGCACATTTCCAATTCACTGAACGAGCTTCCCACCACACATTTTCATGTCCGTCTCCTTAATCTGACTAAACCCCCTACATTTTGCATGTAAACAGCCTGGCACAATAGCTTGAATGTGGTCTATCTTGTGAACTCCTCTGCTCTCAGAGGTCTGGGCGACGGGTATCGCACACGTATGTGCACTCCTTGAGTACTCATCTGCCGTCTTCTCTATAGAAAAACATCCGGATGTTGTTCTCGAAGCTTTAGCGTCCTTTAGCTCGCATACAATTTTCCTCCATTACTCCCTTTGTCCAGTCTGGCTGTCGTAAATCGTCCGTTTTAACTAAGAACCGTTGCTAATAGAATCGAACAGGCGAGTTCCAGGAAGCAGTTCAGAAGACGAAGGTGAGATCACTGGAACAAGAAATGTATTGACCTGAAGTTTCGATTATCACTCGAACCCATCATTTGCAAGGTGTCTCAACGCGCCGCTATAGCGCTCTTACGCAACTGCGTAAAGAACATCTCAACGCCGTCTTCCCGGACATTCAATTTACGACAGAGGAGGGGGCAAACAAACAGCTGGCCCTCCTGGATGTCTCGTCTGCCGCAAAGATTGTGCTGGCTTAAAACCAAAGTAGTCGGGAAAGCGACAAATGAGATGCAAATACTGAAATTCAACAGTAACCACCCAAGCAGTCACAAACGCAGTTGTGTAAGGGCGCTAAACCGGCGCTTTGAGACGCACTGCAGTGGAATGGAAGACAAGGTTGCTGAATTGCAATATCTTCGACGGGTGATGAGAGCCAATGGCTACCCGCGCAACTTTTTCAACCAGTGTATACGAAAACGACACCAGAGATTAAATCCAATCGGTTTCAAATTTTGGCGGGCTCTTCCGTACGTGAAGAACGTCTCGGAAGCCGTCAGTCTTCTTCGCACTCCTTTTGGAGTTGAGGTTGCGCACAGGCCGGAAGCAACCATCAGGTGCCAAGTCATGAGACCGAAAGACCCCTGCCACAGCAGGAAACGTCTGGAGTCTTTTACGGGATCTGGTGCAGTTGCGGACAAAGAAACTACGTTGGAAAAACTGGGAGATAACTTCGGATGTGAACTGCCGAGCACGCAACAGCAGTGAGGCGGGAAGGTGCTAGCGCTCAGGTGGCGGCTCATTCGACGGGACCCCCCCATATATTTAAGTTTCTAGAAGCCGAGATCCTCGTATGGGCTGACAAACGCGTGAGCCGCAAGCTGTTCGAGTCATGGTTCTCAGGCCCGCAATCCATCAACAAACACAATGACCTCCCGTTAACGTATCCTGGCTGAGATTTTTCCTGGGCAGGGGAATCAGTCATGTGGGGAGGGCGCGGGCGAGTAATAATCCCAGTGACAGTGAGCCAATTTGTCGAGCAATCGTCACACCAGCATCCAACACGGATGACGAAATCGCGGCCATTAACGACTCGGATGCGGACTGGCAAGACATTATCGCATCAACTACGACCTGCTAATTACAGTACGCATATTGTCCCACGGCAGCCACGCGCCATAAATACTGCGCTCCTTGCGTCACCATTACCCTTATCTGCGACTGTCGCTGATGATGGACTGGAGTTTGAATCCGAAACGTCAAGCCAAAAAATGTCTTATCCCAGTGATCTCACCTTCGTCTTCTAAAAACCATCTTACGACCCCTGGTGGTTGATCCCGCGACCTCTTGGTTGGAAATTCAACACCCTAACGCCTGTGCCAATGGCTCATATATGCGACTGGGTCAAAACGCCTTCTTATCGGTCGCACTTTTTCGCTTCTCTCCAAGGATCTGCGATGGTCCAGCCACTGCCTTTATGGTGGGCATTCTAATCATAGGATTGTGAGTCAACCCGCCAAACTGGAGGTAGATGTCAACCTCACAAAGAAAGTCTTCGCTCATTCGTCTAAATGGTTGTTGGGAACGGTTGTATACTTGAAAGAGAGAAGACGGCTGCGATGCTCTGGTGCTTTAACTTAAATAGGACGAATCCTTGAAATCATCAGTAATGTTTGCTAGAAGTTGAAAGAAGTTTGGTGAGAAGAAGACTGTTACGTGCAGAAGTGCCCTTGAAAAAGAACCCTTGTTGTCGTAGTTACCAATCCCGTGGAGGTCCTAGAAATTGCGTGATCTGTGCTGACGCGTGCGCATGGGAGTCAGGAAAAATATACAACAGTCCACCAGCGCCACAGTCATTAGAAGGACGTGCAGACCTCAAAGACCCTATAGTAGCTGCTGACTGTGGTCAATATGGTTCGGTAGAATGGCAACTTCTCCTATATTAGACGGCATTAATAAACTGGTGCGAGAGAAGGACAGTCTTCTCATATTATGGAGCCTCGTGTCTCTGTCCTCGGGCGTTCACTCGCCTCCTCTAGTTGGTTTTTATTTTAAAAAATCAAGTCCCAATCAGAGCAGAATTGATTGATTTATCGCCTCTCAGTCCTCGACCTATCAGTACTGTCCTCCTTTCTGGTCTATTTGCCATTAGAATTCATGAATGAGAACGAACATTCTTGGCTGCCAGAATGAGCAGTGCCAATATGACAGAATGCGGGAGACAGGGGAAATGGCGAAGGTGATGTCGTGTGTTGTCCTTTTTAAGCGCCTGTTCTGGTACACAAAGTCCCCTCGGCCTCGTCGGCGGCCGTTGCATTGGCATTCTAGAACACATTTTTTGATCTCTTCCAACAAATTGTAGGTAATGCTGCCTGCATTGAGAATGCAACCGACCGGAAAACTAGCCCGTGACTCAGTGGTTAGGGCTTTGTGTCTCTAACCAACAGGTCGCGGGGTCAAGCACCAGGAGCTAAAAAACCTGAAATTGGTTATGGCTGGCTTACGACGGCTAACAAGTGAGAAATGGTCATTCCAGTCTCTCTTGTCTTTGTCGGTAATGTTATTCTGCCTAAATGGTTAGCCGGCAACGGTAAAGAGAAGGACCCCTTTTAACTGTCAGAAGAATATGGTTCGTGTCATGTGGGGTTTTATCTAGGCATACATTAGCAGGCTGTTGCGAAAATTACATTGCCAACAACGACTACTTCCCAGGACCACCTCACACCTTAACTCAAAATCCGTTATTTTGTGAAATTTACTTTTTGTTTATTGTTTAATTCCTTCTCAGTTCCGTTGTTGCAAAATAGCGTTGGATAAGACTTTCAACATAAATTCAGGCGATTTTTATGTTTTCTTTCATTTTTTCAGCTTACAGTCTAGCGTGCTGTCCCACCCATAAAACTACCATAAACCACGTATGGCACGATCCACAGTCTACTGACAATTAAGTGGGGTCCCTCTCTATACCGTTGCCGACTAGCCGATAGAAGCGAACAGGCGAGTTCCAGGAAACATTTCAAAAGAAGAGGAAGAAAAAGATGCGACCACCGGAACAAGAAGTTTATTGACCTAACTAGCCGCTGTGCGGCTGCCGCCCGGGGCTCTAGATTGAGCCCCAAGGCACACAGCGGGACGAGTGTCCCCCGTAACGTGATCGGTTAGCGCCAGTCTACCAAAGTAATAGTCGATATATTTACCGAGAGAACTTCCTGTGAACATGACGAGGCCTGCTTCTACTGGCCGAGATAGTGCCACACAAGTTACCTCGTCATCATGAATGCAAATTTCCGACAATTTAAGTTTGGAAGAACACACTCGTCAGTCTGAAGTCGTTAAATGTCCATCCACTGCAACGGCATACGTCGATGACCGCACAGCTGCAACGTGGGTAGTCATTCAGGTCAAGCTGTTCACCGCATTTGTGGGTTTTATTTGATCCAAAGGTACGGCAAGTTTTGTGATGGGGTAGATAATCGGAAAGTTAGGGGAGGTGAAATGTGCCGACCCAGTTCACGCGAACAGTGGACCTTCGGTTCTCCACCAGCGGATTCGGGATACTTACCAAGGCATAAGGAACACAAGTGTGAATGATCAACGAGGATCAGGGAGGTGCTGAGCCTGAACAAACATTTTCTGCTGCCGGACATCGTGGGACTCAAACGTCCCATTGCGTCGTTGTCGCCTGGATACTTTTTCGCAGCAACTTTAGCTTCATTCATCGTTTACTGTGGAATCATGCGGCCTCTGTTCGCTGTTCAGTGCAAGCAAGATATTCCAGTGTAGCATTTAAAATGAACCCTCCACAGCTTCTTATTAGTCAGGTCGAAAGGTGCTACTACCTGTGTTTTTACCGAGTCTAGTCAGTCGATAACGTTATCTCACGCTAAGAACAAGTCAGGAAAACCAAGCGAAACGACCACGCCAGAATGGATTTAACTGTCAACGCCGCCCAGTGAAGAACAAAGGTAGTGGGTGAAAGGCCACTAAGCGAAACCGAAACTCACATAAGTTGGAATGTCCGCGTAATTTATGCATAGACACCAAGTTAAACAAAAGTGAATAAATACGAGTTAAGGAAAGGCTTAACAGATGACATAACTATAAAAAGTTGTGTGTAAACAAAAATATGACGAAGGGCTGCCACATATTAGTCTACAAGAAGAGGTTAGTGAGTGAGTGGACGTGGAGGCGGTCGTATAAAAATCGAGAGCATTTACTACAGTGCGTGACCGGTCTCATGAAATGTTGGCCAAAATTCAGGAATGCATTTCCGATTAGGAAGGATTACTTAAGTGGGGTTGTTATACTGATTAACATGCAACATAACCCTATAACATTTCGGACGAGACAGGATGTCTGCTTTTGAATGCACTTCTTCTTGACCTCCTGAAGAAATTACACTCGATAAAAAATGGCTACTTATGAATCACGCATTTTTCACACTGATTTTCGATGGTCCTGTAAATTCAAATATATTTTTTAGAAAACATGCACAAAATATGCTTTCTTTTGCTGATTTGGTAGAAAATCACATTGTCTTTATATTGTATGCCCGAAGAAAGTGTGTATTTAGTTTTTAAAAAGTTTCTAATTATGAGATTTTTAGGACCTTGCGATGTCAATGCATTCAAGACCGCACATGGCCGTTTACTAATGCTCCTCATGAAATGTACAACACAGTCCGGATCCGTTCCAAAATTTCTTGAACACTATGTGGTATCTTCTTAAAGACAAAGAGGAATATATGATTTTCCTTACGCGGAAAACATCCACCTTTTAGACTGAAATTGCTAAACGCTGATGCAATGGCAGATCAGGCTGAAAGTTATTCGGGAATTGGGAGACTTTTTAAAACCTAAATACTTACTTTCTTCGGGCATACAATATAAAGACAATGTGATTTTCCACCAAATCAGCAAAAGTAAGCATGTTTTGTGCGTTTTCTAAAAAATATATTTGAATTTATAGGACCATCGAAAATCAATAGGAAAAATGCATGCTTCTTAAGTAGCCATTTTTTTACCGAGTGTGATTTCTGCAGGAGGTCAAAAAGAAGTGCATTCAAAAGCAGACATCCTGGCGAGTCCGAAGTGTTATAGGGTTATGCTGCATGATAATCAGTCTAACAACCCCACTTAATTAATCCTTCCTAATAGGAAACGTATTCCAGAATTTTGGCCAACATTTCATGAGATCGGTCACGCACTGTACATACATTGCTAACCCTTGATCTTCTCAGTTAGCATTCTTATGTTTCTATTTACTTACATCTGCTGACTTCTTTTACTGTTTAACCAATGCAAGGTCGAGTACTGAGAAATCACCGGAGGTCGTAAGGCTGCGCGTGGATGGTGTGAAGGCTAGGATCAGCAAGGGCGCATTGCGCACCTACTTTGCGAAATTCGGAGAGGTTATTAGCGTGGATATGACCAATAGTCCGCTAACTCACAGGCACTGCGGAAGCGGCTTTGTTACTCTGCGCTTCGCAGGGGATATGGCTAGTATTCTCGACGTTGAGCACACAATCCGTGGCGTGCAGATTAACGTTTGGAAGCGTGCTGGAGGTGACAAACTGCAACGCAGTGGATCAAGGTAAGTTACTGGGTTTACACTGTCTGTTAGCGACAACAGTCTTTGAATCTGCTCTTGTCATTGCTTAACCGACATCCACGTCAATGCTACTTTCCCGAACTAGGGTTTCGCCTTAAGGGCTTCCTTTCGAAACTGCAAATCCTTCCTACCACACCACCTCGCAGGTGTTCGGTGATTAGATGAATATTTTCAAAATCTCGGTGATCGACCTCTGTCTACCCTGCAGTTTTTCTGTCCTGAACACAAATCGAGTCGCTCAGAAGAGATCCCAGACATCCAAAAAGGTACAAAGTGATAAGCACTTAAGGAAAAGCTGAGTATAAAACGTGCAAGAGGAGATAGTGACCAGCGAATATAGTGTGCAGTTTATTACACACATATTTCCAGGGCGCTATGAAAATTAAGGGAGAAAATCGCTCTTACGGAATAGAATATTTGTTGAGAATTTGACGACACATCATATTTTGGACTGTCTAAATTCCGCAAATATTCCCATGTTACACTTGAAAAGTCAAGTTGGCAAACAGGCGTTTTCGGTTATTCTTTGGCAGGCCAATATATTTACTTGAAGGAATGAAACTGTACAAAATTGGCAGTGTTTATAGGTGTCTCATTTTCCCCACGCCGCCCGCATGACGAGGTCGGCGGGTTTTGGTTCTCAGATTTAGGGAGGTGGGGTGAAAGAGTCTTTGAGTGATGTTCTTGGATTGAGTACACGTATTACCCATCATTGTAATTAGGGATTTGAGGTGGCATGTTGTCATCACTTGAGGTTGGCGTTGGCCATGGCAGAGAGAGCGTTTGTGTCAGGGTTTTCTGACGGCATAGCACCGGATTCGCTAGCCGTATAGCCACCGCCACCGCCTCGGCCGTTGCTAGTATCCGTTGACGTAAGCCTTAAGCGAAGCATGTTGGTGTTCGGTAGACAACCTGAAATGCTTCCTTGGTTCCACAGGAGCAAGTTAATGCGTAAATGCGCATTGTTGAGCGGGATACATCGGCCGCACAACGAGACGCCTGGTAAAGTGGGTGCGTGAACAAATGCCCGCCTGGCTAGACAGAGGTGAGACCCCATCGATTTCGCGTTCTATTCTCGCACATTTAGTCGACACGAAACACCGAGTCAATGCAAAGAAAGCACCGGACACCGACATGCTTCGCTAAATGCCTACACCAACCGATACTAGCAACGGCCGAGGCGGTGGCGGTGGCTATACGGCTAGCGAATCCGGTGTTATGCCGTCAGAAAACCCTGACACAAACGCACTCTCTGCCATGGCCAACGCCAACCTCAAGTGATGACGACATGCCGCCTCAAATCCCTAATTACAATGATGGGTAGTCCGCGTACTCAATCCAAGAACATCACTCAAAGACTCTTTTACCACCCTTCCCTAACTCTGAGGACCAAAACCCGCCGACCTCGTCATGCGGGTTGCGTGGGGAAGATGAGTGTTAATGACTTAATAGCCTTGAGACACCTATAAACACTGTTGATTTTGTACATTTTCATTCCTTCATATAAAAGTATAGGCCTGACGAAGAATAACCGAAAGCACGCCCCTGCGCCCATTCCGCTGTTATGGAAAACACGGTTGACGTCGCCAGTCACAACGACTGAAATGCCGTCTAGTGTGTAAGTGGCGGAGAATGAAGAATAAAAACTAACTGTCTGGGTATCAAGAGAGCAGTTTAGCTAAGTTTTAGGTACCAGAGCAGATCTCCGATGAGTCGGTCAGTCTACTTTTTCCTATGTAAAATAAGCCGGTATGCTGAACTGTCCCTTTCGGCGTTTAATCTTCCAAACAGAAAATTTGCTAATTGACTGATGCTTTGAGGTCGTTAAGAATCTAGAGACTTTTACACATCTGATCACTTAGGGAGGAGAATTTGATTGACGTTACTACTGTGATTACATTGGAGTAGATTACATGAGGTGGCAGGTGATAGGTGGATTCAGGTGGTCTGGAGATCAAGGCCGGCAGAGGGTGTCAGAAAATAGTGGTGAATAGTGGGATTGCGGTTAAAATTAGAGAGAAACAGAGAAACGGAATGAAATAGAGCATGGCCAAACCACGTCGTAACAGAATCAGTCTGCATGTTTGGCCTTTACAAATATCGTTTTCTGCGGCAGTAAGACATCTCTAACACCATGGCTGCTGTTTCGGTTGTTGTGGTCGTGTCACCAACGCCAGCAGTATGCGTCGTCGCTGTGTAGCAACCCAGCGAGTACTCAGAGCGTCCTCTCTGTCTCGGTCTTTTGTTCACTGTCAACCAGATGTTCCAGAAGAGTGTTCGAGCTGACATCTTTATCGCCTTTGGCCAGTCAGATCCTTGGATGCTCATCCGGTCTCCTACCAAGAGGTCCAACGAATATATTCTGATTCACGGGGAAACTGAATGGTAAAAGAGTGGAATAGCATGTGGAGGTAAAGGTGGTCCAGGGTGGGTGCGTAACCTTACCTTTCATCGGAAGTAGTTGTGACGAATGCTTTGGTTGTAATATGCCACATATGTTCGTTGAATGTTGGAGTCCTTTCTCTCGCGATACCAGGCATTCAATCAATGCCTCCCTCTGCGCTAATCATTTCCATTACCAATTACTTCGATGTTCTTCTTCCGCATAACTCCCACGTCTGTTACTATCCACTTGCATGGACAGTCTCCTTTTGCCATTTTAGTGATGAATGCTCGAGTACTGGAGAGACATATAAGGACATAGAGCTGCGCGTGGATGGTGTAAAGGCCAAAATCACGGAGGAAGACCTTCGCGAGTATTTCTCGTGGTTTGGAGAGGTTCTCGATGTGGAGATGAACATTAATCCGTCAACAGGCAGACACTGTGGAAATGGATTCATTTCTCTGCGCACCACCTGGGATGTAGACTGTATTCTCTTCGTGCAGCACGTCATCTCTGGCGTGGAAATAAACGTTAGGGAGCGCACATCAGGTGACAATCGGAGAAATGGCGAATCGAGGTTAGACTGCTTGCTTTTCCAACTGTCATTTGAAAATGCCCTCTGGTTTTGCTTTGATGACCTCCATGATTGTACCATCTTCGTTGATGAAGACTATTTCCTAACTGTCTTTGTGAATCTAAATGCTTATCTGCAATGGAGGTGGAATTATGATTTCCAGTTCGGAGTCCCACTTGCGAGCGTCCGAGTGAACGATTAAATTTTCGGATGTTTCACTTGATTAGCGACACCTCCTCTCTTTCTCTCTCTTCCCTCCTCTCCCTCTTTCTCTCTCCTCCTATTTCTCAGTCTCTCTCTTTGTATCTGTTTATCTTCTGTCAACCTATCTATGCGACCAGCTGTTCTCCCATCCAGCCATCCATCTACCTGTATCTATGTCTCTCCAAGGCCTCTCGAATCACCGACTTGAGATGCCACTCTTTTAGCCATGAAACATTTTAAAACACTCTGTGCGCGCTTGAGGTATGAAAGAGGCTTACTGACGAAACCGGTGCATAGACTGTCTCCTTTTGCCATTTTAGTGGTGAGTACTCGAGTACTGAGGAGTCGAGTAAGGACACTGAGCTACGCGTGAATGTTGTGAAGTCTGACATCACGGAGAAAGACCTACGCGCGTACTTTTCGTGGTTTGGAGAGGTTCTCGATGTGAAAATGAAATGCGGTAGCATAGCGACTGCATCTTATCAATAGTGCACCCCTTGGCCCTGAACTACCCATACCATCGTAGGCATTACCTAATTAACACAAACATCAGGCATAAATATCCACAACATCTTACACCAAGGGTACCGCTCAGGTAAGAGGGAGGTGCGCTCCTCGGCTGCTTTCTCCATGAGGCTAATCTGCTTCATGTGTTTTCCCTGCTATCTAGAACATTGTGTATGAAAGCCGGCTGTGTGCACGGCATACGAAAACGATCTGTCATCAGCCATCTTTCCTAATCTCAGTGCCGGTTGGGTGGCCGGCTCGAACAGTCAAGTGGCTCATGGGATAGGTTAGAGCGCAGGGCGTCGACTCAACGCACAATTCCTCATAAGAAGAAATCTGACGAGATGGAGCCCATCTGGTTGCATCAAGCACCGTGGATTGGAAGACTGCCGACTTACGCCTCAACTCAGTCCACACGTCAGTTCAGCTGTGTGTTCATCTGCATTTATCTATACCACTGCATAGAACTTCCATGTTCTTCTTCCTCATAACCCACACGCCTGTTGCTATCCACTCGCATATACTGTTTCCTTTTGCCATTTTAGTGATGAGTGCTGGATTACTGAGGAGACATTTGAGGACATAGAGCTGCGTGTGGATGGTGTGAAGGCCAGCATCACGGAGGAAGACCTACGCGCGTATTTCTCGAGGTTTGGAGACGTTCTCGATGTGGAAATGAACATAAATCCGTCAACGGGCAGACATTGTGGGAATGGCTTCATTTCACTGCACACCACCTGGGATGTAGACAGTATTCTCGTCGTGCAGCACGTCATCTCTGGCGTGCAAATAAACGTTAGGGAGCGTACATCAGGTGGCAATCAAGGAGATGGCGAATCGAGGTTAGAGTGCTGGCTTTTATAATAGTCTTTTGAATTTGCTCATTAGTTTTGCTTAAATGGCCTCCATGATCGTACCGTCTTCGTCGATGTAGACTATTTCCTAACTCTCTCCGTGAATCTAAATGCTTATCTGCAATGGAGGTGGAATTATGATTTCCAGTTCGGAGTCCCAGTTGCGAATGTGCTAGTGAACAATGAAATTTTCGGATGTTTCACGTGATCAGCGACATTTCTTCTCTTTCTCTCTCCTTCTCCTTCTCAGTCTCTCTATATATCTATCTATCGTCTGTGCGACCAGCTGTTCTCCCTTCCATATACCTATCTACCTATAACTATGTTACTCCAAGGCCTATTAAATCATCGACTTGAGATGCCGCACTTTTAGCCATGAAACATTTTAAAACACTCCGCGTGCTGTTGGGGTATGTAAGAGGCCGACTGTTGAAACCGGTGTGCGTCGGTTGACTTGTATTTAGTTGTCGCGCGTTCATATGCCATGAAAAATAAACACCTTTGAACGATTTAAGATTCTCGAGGTTGTTGGTGCGATAGTTCAAAAGAAAGGTAGACGGTACGCCACTATCAGGGCGCAGTTTCGAGTTCCTTGTGTATGTAAAATTGAAGAAAAATGGGTGTTCGAGCACCGTTACCTTCTCTTTATTGTTCTGAGCTTTCGATGGTGCCATCTTCGTCTATGTAGCCTATTTCCTAACTGTCTCCGTGAATCTAAATGCTTATCTGCAATGGAGGTGGAATTATGATTTCCAGTTCGGAGTCCCATTTGCGATTGTGTTAGTGAACAATGAAATTTTCGGATGTTTCACGTGATTAGCGACATCTCCTCTCTTTCTCTCTCTCCCCTCCTCTCCTTCTTTCTTTTCTCCTTTTTCTCAGTCTCTCTCTATGTATCTATTTATTGTCTGTCAACACTATCAGTCTGACGGTTTAAAAAAATCATGGAGCAGTTTTGAATTCCTTTCATACGTGAAATTTAAGAAAATTTGTGTTCGAGTACCGCAATATTCTCTTTATTGTTCTGAGATTTTGAACGTGTGCAAGGCACCATCATCAGATATAGTAACAACAAAATAACAAGCGACAGTTTAAGTGTGATCTAATGAGCTATCGATCGATTTTGAAAGACTGCAGGCGACTGAACAGCGCTCTTTACGCCGCGCCACATGGGCAAATCCGTTGACCGCGTTCTCATTCGAGGTCTAGGCTCTAATCTGTTTATGGCCTCGGTCATTCGTCATGTTGCATTTGTGGCATGCATCAGTCGACTTATCATCATACCAGCATCCAAAAGCCCTGATGACTAACGACGCAAATGCCAGCCGACAATCAGTCATCGCACCAAGTGAAACAAGCCCTGATGAAAGGCGGTGAGCCGTGGGTTTTCATAGGTATGCGGTGGCATATTGAATGCGTTCTATTAATACTGCAGCCCATTTGCATGAACTACTCCTAAATACTATTGTCTATGATGAGGGGTTCGGGTAGTCATCAGAAACGCCCGACGAGTAAAGCTCTTGTTCCAGAGATCGTGCCCTCTTCTTCATTCTGCCTAGAATTAGTCATCTTAGTACTTCACATTCCTCACTATGAGAAATCTGACGCGATGGAGATCATCTGTATGTATCAAGCACCGTGTCTTGGAAGACTGCCGACTTACGTCTCAACTCAGTCCACACAGTCAGCTCAGCTGCCTGTTCATCTGCACTCATCTCTACCATTGTACAGACCTTCCATGTTCTTCTTCCTCCTCATAACTCACACGCTTGTTGCTATCCACTCGTATATACTTTCTCCTTTTGTCATTTTAGTGATGAATGCTCGAGTACTGAAGAGTCATATGAGGACATTGAGC
>CACRXP010000084.1:1557757-1583870 GCA_902702965.1 Spirometra erinaceieuropaei
TTCATGACAGCTTCCTTTGACTTGTCTCTTCGCTTCAATTGCGGACTGACTCATTCTTTACAGATGGTCCATGTTTTCCTAAACCTGCAACGAAGTTTTATCGAATCAGGTATATCGATGAAATCTCTTATGAATCAGATAAGGCGCTTTAGACGGGAACGCAATGTTTCACGGTCGCTCGCCTGTAAGTACGGTCTTGTGGAAATTTCGAAACAGCTTGGAGTCTGCAGTGATCATCTTCCTGGTTGACTCGCTGAAAGAAATTGTACTGTAAGCGCGAAATCACTGTAGCGCAGACCGTCTGTGGCTATACCATATAGCGAGATAGGAGGTTGTTGAGTCTTGGCGCATTTGTTCAGTGGTAATCTCCCTTTTGTTTGATTTAGGGCGTAAGCGAGTTTTTTTCATAATCAGAAGTAGGCCATTGGCATGTTTCCTTAATCAGCTACATGCAATTAATAAACATTCATGCTGGCTTACATTTGATAAGAGTAACTGAATTTATCAGGCGAACCCCTCTACCCAGCTTTCTTTTCATTCCCTTCTCCCAAACGATGTGGTTTTACGCACGTAAGATTTGAATTCTGCATTTTTATGTCATTCGATCAGAAAAAAAATTAGCGAACCTGGTAATTATGACTTAGGCAAACGATATTTCTGACGTATCAACACGGTTTGAGGCAGTTTTTGCCACAGACTGGCGCACAGCAGAACAAACCAAGCCGCGGTGTAATGGCTGGAATGGTCAGTGCTCTCGAGAGCACGCGCACACGAGAAGTCCTTCTTCGAGAGATGGGGACGATGTTCATCTGCAGCTATTGTACAGTCTCATGAAATGCTGGCTGAAATTCTGAAATTCGTTTTTGATTAGAAGGGTTCCATAGGATTACTCAGAGGATTGGCCGCTGGTCTCATAGGCAGACCTCAGTGTGTTTGCAGTGGTGACACTTGTTCGGAGTGGAATCTGTTCAAGGTGTCGTTACACGGGATAGTGTCTGGGTCATATTCCGCTTTTGATACAAGAGATTATTCCTTGACGTGAGAGCATTTTACTTGACCGTCATTTATTAACTCAACAAAACCTGTTATGATGCATCCATCTTTCTTTGTAACCATATGCACGTATCTTTGCGTTCATGTCAATAAACAGGAATTTGGGCGGCTCTGTCAATCTCCCTATACATATATATATATATATAGTGTTAGGGGTATGGCTGGCTGACGACGGCTAATAAGCCAGAAATGGCCATTCCAGTCTCCCTTGTCTTTGTCGGTAATATCACTCTGCCTATATATATATATATATATATATATATATACTGAATTATAATTAGAAGTTCTCCTCTGGGTATTACAACGCTCTGCTGTTGCCACCGAACCGCCTCGTTGCATTGGGCAGACAACGTACCTCTTCACTGGTCGGCGTAACTCGTTCATTTCTGATGGACGGTTGTTTGCCAAATTTTTTACGTTTTTCTGTTTACTTTTGTAAGTAGCACATCGACACAAATAAAGAAGCAGTCGGTCCTGTCTAAGGAGCCTGCTCGTGTCTACCGAATGTCGGGTGAAATCTTTAAAACTCAGCTTGTCAGCAGATGCGGGCTACATCTCTGTCAGCAAAGCCTTTAACACACACAGACGACTGATGTCTAAACAGCATCTAATGAGCACGAATGACAACCCACTCAGATACTTGGTCGATGCTCTCACAGGCAGTCCTCAGCGTGTTTGTATTGGTTGTGGTTACTCGGGAGAGTGTGTGAGTCACATTCTGCTTTTGATGCATCCGAACGAGTGCGCTGATTGCCTGGACTGCGAGAAAATACGGTTTGAGGAATCAAAGAGAACAGCCGAGAGTGCGCTGCATTTGCAAAATACCATGGATAGAGTGCAGCAATGTTATGATAAATGGCTCCATAACCTGAATTTATACAAAAGCCAGTCATCCGCCTACGATATAGATGCAAATAGAGGATAAAACTTGCATATCAGGGTTTTTTGGAGGTCACGAACTGCAGCCAGAAGAGAAGAAAGGTGCCTAGGTGGGTAATCGATATTCATACACAAACCAACCTCTCGCTGGGTCGCGATAGCGAAGACGGCAAAATGCGTCCTGGGAGAGATCGAGAAATCATTCCTTGATGCGATAGCATTTTACTTGCTGGCCATCTATTCGCTCAGCAATGCCCCATGTAATGCACTCCTCTCTCTATGTAAACATATGCACGTACCTTTGCGTGCATGTCAGTAAATAGGGATTTAAACAGCTCTGTCTATCGACCTATATATATATATAGGCAGAATAATATAACGGACAAAGACAAGGGAGATTGGAATGGCCATTTCTGGCTTTTTAGCCGTCGTCAGCCAGCCATACCCAAGCCCGAAGTGTGGAACACCCGAGCCTCGAACTCGCGACCTGGTGGTTTAGAAGTAAACGCCTCTACTCACAGGGCCAAGAGCCCGTTGCCCTGTCGGTTTCCGACTGGGAATATACAATGTTAGGGGGCGCTCACCGATCGTTCATACGGATCTCACTCGTTCCGTTGTGCATTAAGGGCTCTGCCTATATATCATACGCCGCTGTGCGGCTGCTGGTCGGGCTCGAGAGAGAGCCCTTAAGGCACAACGGAACGAGTGAGTTCCGTATGAACGATCGGTGAGCGCCCCCTACCATTATATATATATATATAATATATTATATTATATATTATATTATATATTATATTATATATATATATAGCAGCGAGGAGGGACGACAGAGAATGCGGGTAGATTGATACAGCACTGTTTCGGGCTTATTCTGCCTTCATTCAGCCAATCATAACCCTGACCACCAGCAGCTGCGACCAGAAACACAAACATGCGCACAGACGCACCTGGCGCAGTCGGTCCACCACTGAGGCCTACCAGATGGGTCATAAGCACTTCATCGAACCGAAGTTCATCAGTGCCTCGCCACCTGTCATTCTCTGTCGCTGCAGATCGGGTATTTATCAATCAGGAATGGGCGCACACCGATCTATTGGCTTCACAAAGCAAACAAGCTCCGTATGTGTGGCAAAGGTCACGAACAGGCAACCAATTACCAAATCAGTGGTGGACCGACTGCGCCAGGTGCGTCTGTGCGCATGTTTGTGTTTCTGGTCGCAGCTGCTGGTGGTCAGGGTTATGATTGGCTGAATGAAGGCAGAATAAGCCCGAAACAGTGCTGTATCAATCTACCCGCATTCTCTGTCGTCCCTCCTCGCTGCTATTATGACTTGGCCGACTTCGGCCTGGTAATTGGTTGCCTGTTCGTGACCTTTGCCACACATACGGAGCTTGTTTGCTTTGTGAAGCCAATAGATCGCTGTGCGCCCATTCCTGATTGATATATATATATACTGAATTATAATTATAATTTCTCCTGTGGACATTTATTACAGTACTCTGCTGTTGCCACCGACAGCCTCGTTGTATTGGGCAGACAACGTACCTCTGAGCTATGGGCGTCACTTTTTTATGATGGACGGCTTTTTGCCTATTTATCTTACATTTCCCTGTCTACTTTCGTACGTAGAGCAACGCCATCAACTCAGTCGTCATTTCTAACGACGTCAACTGTGCCTGGATACTGTTTAATCTCGGGTCAAGCCGTTGCCGCAGCAGTCTCTCCGGCGAAGTCGACTGTGGTTAATAAGTATGTGCATTAAAATTGCACAGCACGTTTTCCTGAATTCTGGACAAAATATAATAAATTCGCCTTTGTGTTTGAGCTGAGTCTATTTAAGTCACGCAGCCGGTCTTCAGTGACTATCTGTAAAATCCTGACATGTGCTGCAAACAAATAGGGCTGCACTGAAGGAACTGCTGCTGACCTGCCAGCCCTCATCAGCAGGCGGTGGACGTAGACGCTTGAGCGAAACCATATCACTCTTATTTCGTCCAAAAATGTGGATAAATTGATGTTCACAGCACTCCTAGACCTGGGTTTGCCTCTTTAATCTAAAAAACTACCATTTAGGATTGATAAGCACCTTGAGAGTCCTTGAGGGCGGACCCGTCATTGCTAACTGCGAACACAGACTCTCATATTTAAAAATTTCTCGTTGTGTTGCTTTTCTTTGGAGGATGTACTTTTGCTTCTGCTTTCGGACTATGCTACACAAGCATAAAGTATAAAGCGTTGTTTTGGACGCCAGTGTGTCCAGACTTAAATCTCCACTATTGACAAACTCCCGACGATGACGAGCAGCTGGTTTGGGGGAAGGCACTTTAAAAATGCTCAAACCTTCTTCATATAACACATGGTTTCGTTCTCTAGGGAAGGACTCTAACCGACATTATCGGAATCTGAATGGCGAACCAGTCTTGTGTACTTACGTTTCCTGGCAAATGTTGAAGTCAGAACTTTACCTGCACTTTGACGCATACATTTCCTGTATTTACTAGTCAACTTCTATATAATGTCCTCAGTAATCATGCGCTGACATTCTACTTCATCTACTTCCGTTGCTCCAGAGATGTCGTTTGGGTCCGTGGAAGTCAAGGGTGGCAACGTGAGCAGCCAGAACAGACTGAACGATCACGGGAGGACAATGGCGGGGCGAGAAATACGGGCAAGCAGGAAGGCCTAACATCAAATGAATGCGGGCAGATCGCTCAGGCAAGGTTAGTTTCCATGACTTCAGACTGCCTGATTCCTCGGATATCACTTATCTTCTCCACTTTTCGCATTTAACTGGCCTTTGTGATAGAGCAAACTTTACCCGTCAAGTATCTCCTGCTCCACGCAATATACATTGAGTGACCGATCTCATGAAATGTTGGCTGGAATTCTGAAATGCGTTTTCGATTAGGAATAATTGCTTAGGTGGGGTTTTTATACTGATTATTTTGCGGCAAACTGCTATGACATTTCGGACTAAGCAGGATGCCAGCTTTTGAATACACTGCTTTACAAACTCGTACCGTACTCGGTAAAAATGGTTACTTAAGTAGCATGTATTTTCACATTGGTTTTTTAACGTCCTGTAAATTTAAATATATTTTATGGAAACCCAAAAAATAGACGTTCTGTCAGTCGTTCGACATCAGTCGTTCGACATCAGTCGTTCACGTCATCTTTATATTTCATGCACAAGGAAGTAGCATATTTAGGTATTAAAAAGTATTTTCTGATTGCCGTAAATTTGGACCATGATCAGTCGTTGAATTGGCGCTTGGTCTTTTCAGTCTTCAATGTACATGCGTTCCGCGGAAAGAAAATGACATATTCTTATATACCTTTAAGGAGATATAACATAGAGCCCATATAATGTTGTAATGCACTCGGGCTATGTAGTGCATTTCATGAGGAGCAGTGATAAACGGACAGGTACGATGCCATATGAAGGGACATTGCGCGTCTTAAAAATCTCATTATTAGAAACCTTTTCAAAACCACATTATGCTACTTCTTTGTGCAGGAAATATAAAGCTGACGTGATTCTCTATCGAACGACTGACAGAAAGCCTGTTTTTGTTCGGGTTTCCATAAAATATATTTGAAAATGCAATACCATCGAAAATCACTGGGGACATGCATGCTAATTAAGTAGCCATTTTACCGAGTACGGTACGAGTTTGTAAAGCAGTGTATTCAAAAGCTGACATCCTGCTAAGTCCGAAATGTCATAGCATTTTGCCACACAATAATCAGTATTACAACCCCACCTAAGTAATCCTACCTAAACACATTTCAGAATTTCAGCCAACATTCCATGAAATCGGTCACTCATCGTACGTACATCATGTGTTTGCAACCTTATACACTAGCTGCACTTCCGCGTTTATATTTTCCCATTGCTGTCTTGACACCCGAATGATGTTCATTTTAATCTAACCACAGTATTTTTCCGTCCGTCGTCACACTTTCAGCTATGAAAAGTGGACCCACGGAAGTTATGGATGCCTGCGGCAACAACAACAAGTCATTGAGCAAGCACACAGGGAGAGGGTGGAGAAAGAAATGATGGAGAGGGAAAAGATGGAAAGGGAAAGGATTGAGATTGAAAGAAGGGAGAGGGAAAGGAGGGAAATAGAAAGGAAGGAGAAAGAGAGGTTAGAGGAGGAGTTGAAGGAAATTATGGAGAGGGAAAAGGTAGAAAGAGAGAAGGCGGAGGATGAAAGGAAGTTGAGGGAAAAAATGGAACAAGAGAGGAGGGAGAGGGAGTGGAGGGAGATGATAGAGAGGGATGAGAGGAATAAGGCGGAGTTTATAAGGAGGACAATGGAACGTATGGAACAAGAGAGGAGGGAGTGGGAGAGGTTTGAGAGGGAAAGGATGGAGAGAGGGTGGACAGAAAGCCAGAACAGGGCGGAGGATCAATGGAGGAAGAAGGTGGAGAGCGGAACGATGGAGAGGACGTTGTTAAAATGGCTTTCACTCGACGATCCAGAGGTTGATGAGCAAAACAGTCGGGAGAGGTCAGTTTTCATAATTTCAGACTACTTACAAATTCAGTTGCCATTTGACTCTCTCATCGAGTAAACTTCAATAACCCCTTTTGTTTTAAGAGCAGGGCTCCGCTAAAGATATTCTGCTGAATACGTCATCTCATCCGGACCACATTGCCGACTGAGTACGGAGGAATGCCGTTTTACCTCAACCCGTGTCTCAAAGATCTGCATTTTCGAAAGAGTATACCGATGAATTTTGTGGCCGACTAATCCTCTTCACTTAGCAGGTCACACCTTTTAAATGCGGTCTTTGGTTCCCCTTCGAAAGTGAATGAAAACGAGTTTATAAGGAATAATAAAAAGGTCGTAAGGGAGGCGGCGAAGAATTATAGTCAGAGGTATTTTGTTTTATGTTAAGGACGTCAATGATAACTGCTATTAGTATACTGCTACTGTTGCTGTTGATGGTGTGATGATGACTACCACTACGACGACGATGATGATGATGATGTTGTTGTTGCTGCTGCTGCTGCTGCTGATGATGATGATGGTGGTGATGATGATGATGATGGTGGTGGTGGTGGTGTAGGTGGTGGTGGTGGTGGTGGTAGTAGTGTAACTAAAGCTTATAGTACAGATGTGGGTGCAGAAGACGAATTTGTGGTCGCCAATTTAAGACATTAAGCAGCGAAGGCAGCTCGACTCTGTGGCGCTCAAGGATTTAAGATCAACTTAAATCACGCACAATAAGTTCGTTTCGTTTTATGTCAGAAGTCAGGGAGCTGTGAGGACTAGTTTATTCTGCACACAGGGCAGATTGCCGCCGTAAGCTGGCTGTTTGCTTGCGACAGAGATAAGCGTCCGTTCACGGAGAGCGTCAGTCGCGGTGTGTTGTTTACGCCGGAGTGAATAGTCTGTGTCAGTAGGTGGGGTGACCGGCTGAGTGCTGGTCATGAGATTGGACGGATTAGTGGGACGCATAATCACTGGGGCTCACGGTATCAAGCCAGGTCGTCCGACGCGCGTGAGGTGGTAATAGTTTGTGAGGGCAGCTGGGAGTCACTGGAGCTGGACAGGAGGGGGCCCAGTCCTAGCAGGCGGGGCCTGGAAACGATTGTCGCTGTCATCGACCAACAAAACGGAGCTGGAGAAAAGGGGGACTGGAGCGGCTGCTACAACTCCCATTCTAAAGGTAAACTGATTAGCGCCGCCAGTTTTCGAGCTTCAAATTCGAGTCGGCTGCCTACATGAGAGAATCCTCAATCTCTAGGACGTGGAAGTACAGTCCGCTGAAGCCCGTGCTATTTTTACGCTGCTGACCTTTCGCAACCCATGCCAACCAACTCTCTAGCCTGCGTTCTACTCACAGGCGCATCTGGAAAAAGAACTCTCAGATGGACGTAATCGCATGCAGGCAGCAGACACCAACAGTCGCTTTTGCCAACGGAAATTTAGGCATCAAATCTCTCCTTGTCACATTATCTACGATACTGACATGAGGGCCCATGCTGTGACCTTTAGGAATAGGACAAGGACAAGACTTGAGGGGGAGATACAAATCTGACTGGGGTGTGAAATTGAAGAGCAGTTTGAGCCCAATCAACCTAGGTCGAGAATTATCCGCATTGGCACGTTAGGATACCGAAGTACGCATCTACAGTACGTGACCAATCTCATGAAATGTTGGCTGAAATTCTCAAATGCGTTTTTGACTAGGAGGAATTAATAAGGCTGGGGTTGTTATAATAATCATAAAGTAGCATAGTCCAATAGTATTTCGGACTTGCCAGGATGCCAGCTTTTGAATCCACTTCTTTCTGACCTCTCGAAGATACCGTACTCGGTATAAAATGACTACTTAAGTGACATGCATTTTTCACATTGATTTTTGATGGTCTCCTAAATTCAAATATATTTTTGTGGGAAACATTCACAAAAATATGCATTCTTTTACTTGTTTGGTAGAAAACCACATTCTGGAAGAGTTTCCCGTTTCTAGAATAATTTTGAGCCCGATCAGCCTTTGCATTGGCGTTTAGCGATTTAAGTCTACAAGCTGCATTCGTTCCGCGTAAGGAAAATCATATATTCCTCTATGCCTTTAAAAAGATACTGTATAGAGTTCATAAAATGTTTCAAAGGATACGGACCGTGTTGTAAACTTCACGAGGAACATTGGTAAACGTACAGGTGCGATGATGTATATATGGACAACTCACGGTCTTATAAACCGCATAATTAGAAACCTTTTAAAACCGAAAGATAAGGTACCTTGGGGTAAAAAATGTGAACACAATGTGGTTTTCTACCAAACAAGTAAAAGAAAGCCTATTTTTGTGCACATTTTCTACCAAATATATTTAACTTTACAAGACCATCAAGAATCATTTTGAAAAATGCATACCACTTAAGTAGTCATTTTAGACCGGGTACGGTTTTTTTCGAGAGGTCAGAAAGAAGTGCATTAAAAAGCCGATATCCTGATGAGTCCTGGCGAGGACTATGCTACATTATGATTAATATTACAGCCCCAACCTTATTAATCCATCTAAGTCAAAAACGCATTTGAGAATTTCGGCCAACATTTCATGAGATCGGTCACACACCGTCGTGTTGATGCATGTTGGTGTCTTATATTTCAACACAGTCCTTAAACTCAAACCAGAATCATTGAGTCTCGGACTGGAACCTGTACAAAGTTAACAGGTAACAAATCGAAGCACGAATGGGCTTGTGGTTTACCAGAAACCTGGAGTCAGAACTTTGCTTGAGACGTTCCAGGAAGCACGACTGTTGCTGATAGCAACGAGGACGGTGACGACAGCAAAACGCACGCGATCATGGCTCATACAGTGGAGCTGAGGATGATGGTAGTGCTGTTGGTGCTGGTGATAACGGTGAGATGTATACCGATGAGGATCAATGAGATGCGGAATTCAACCACGATTTGGGTTTCAATAACGGAGTGTATTAAATAAGTGCACCAGGTTTCGTACTAGAACCTGGACGTTTCTACATTCGGCAGTTCAAACTCGAGGTTCCCGGAAAAATTGTTTATGAAGGACTTCGGACAGTCGTTAGTTTTAAATAGGTTGTATTAGCACTTCATCGTCTAATTTTATCGACTGTTGCCGTCGTTGCGTGTTCAAACGCCTTACGGACACTTTCACGAGGTCACGAGCAACTCGCGCGAGCTGCAACGGCGGATCAACCTGCTGGTTGAGGACAAAGAATCTAAAACACGCTGGTTTGGTTGCGTCTGCGCGTGGCCCGTGGCTCGGTGGTTATAAGCGTTGGATTTCTAACCAACGGTTGGCGAGTTTGAGCCCCAGGTGTTCCACACTTCGGGGTTGGACATGACTGAATAATGACGGCTACTAAGCCAGAAATGGCCATTCTAGTCTCCCTTGTCTTTGTTGGCAATAGCATACTGCCTTTATAATGCGCCGCTGTGCGGCTGCTGGTTGGATTTGAGAGAGAGCCCGTAAGTTACAACGGAACGAGTGAGTTCTGTAAGAACGATCGGTGAGCGCCCCCTAACATTGTATATTCCCGATCAAAAACCGACAGGGCAACGGGCTCGTGGCCCGGTGAGTAGAGGCGTGGACTTCTAAACCAACAGGTCGCGAGTTCGAGGCTCGGGTGTTCCACACTTTGGGCTTGGGTATGGCTGGCTGACGACAGCTAATAAGCCAGAAATGACCATTCCAGTCTCCCTTGTCTTTGGCGGCCCTCTACCATTGCATCTACGCCGGCAGCAGAGGAGACAGAGGTCCCCCGAACCCATTGATGGTCAAATTTGGGAGCCAGCAACAAACTTGCAGGTCCACAGTCATAAACCCAGGCATAACCAATCAAGGTCCTCACAAGTTTGTATACCATCAGCATATAAATATATATATCCAGTCCGGATCATGGACTCGTGTATCTTTCTCTTCGTCTTCTTCTAAGGACGATCAACAGGATAACATCACTGGACAGTAAATCTTTACACATATACTCATGCGAGCCTGTGGGCCAATGGTTTCATGTCAAACTTTAATCCCCAACGATCACGTATTTTAGATCCGAATTCCAAGTTATCAAGACTCGCGACTTACATGACCATCCCTTTATTCATTGTTTTTTCGGTATGCATCCTCACAAGCCAATAAATCAACAAATCGTCTGTCTGGCATAATGGCTTGTCAGGCTTTTGAATGATCTAAATGATAGCTCAGAACACACAGCGGTATCCCCAAAACACTTCCTGGGAAAACCCAGGGGAATCCTAATATCTCCAATGAGACAATGGTACCGTTTGTCGTCGTCTGTCTATTAACCTGACTCCCTAAAGAATTTGTCCTTAGAGTTGCCGTCGATATACTAATGATAAGATACAACGAAGAGGGAAACCCTTTTGAAAACCAACACGAGATGAAGCCACTGGACTACACGCTGCACGTCTAACAGTTATACCTACCATCCAATCCAGAGAACCCCGGAGGGATCCCCGACCTCCGGGTGCCTAGCTGCAGCGGTCTCGCAAGAACTGATAACCATGAAATCCAAAATTGGCTTAAGTGACCTTTTCCAATAATTTGAGTCTATGTTCCGCAAAGATACGCAGGTAAACATTTAAAAAGTTCGGGAAACGTAAGATTTCGACTTGTCCTCCTCAAGACTGTACAGTAATAAGACGGCAAAATAGTAAGAGTTTCAAATAACCAGTGAACAGTTGGCATGGGGGCGAGGATGGAGGGCGCTCAGATGTCGGGATGATTATTGTCTAAATCTGTCAGATTTTGTCAGGGGGGAAAAGATGTCTGACAGTGAGTTATGCCTCTGTCTCGTCGCTGTAGCGCAAAGTGGCGGGATGCGAGAGCGGGCATCTCCGGCTAGTCTTGGGCCATGGGAACTTTAGGGCCTGCTTAAAGGCTTTATGCGAGGGTGAGGTTAAAGTGGCTGACTCAGTAACCACTGCCTCTGCTGTCGCAAGCATCTGTGGACGCAGGAACTTGGAGTGTCCCGCGGACACTTTGAAGATGATTCGGAATGCTTGGTTATCGTCTACCCGGCGGCCATTGTAAATCAAATGAACAGCAGTTGCGTTAAAGACGCACTTTTCTATGTTTTGATTTAACTACTCAGGATAGTGCTTTCGCGTCCGTTCGGATAGACGTCTGATTGTTCGACCTACAGGCGCAAGTGACGATGCGGATGCGCACTGAAGAATTCTGACATGACGGCTTTTCCTTAATATCGATGCCAGTAAACGTCTGTTTGGAAAAGGCAGTTTTATACTGACAGCTAAATACGTGCGCACGATAGCAGTGTTTAACCGAAGTCGAAGAAGTTCGACGGCCGGACCACCTTGAAATGACGTGTGAAAAATAACTCCCTCTTCGTAGCTGGCCCTTCTCCCCTGCTGTGAAGTTTGCAACTTTTGGATGAGCCGCGGGTTGTTCGCCAGTGCTGTCGCCCCCTTCTGGACTGACTGGAGCCTTGTGCGTAACGCCTGATAGGCCGGATGAACATCGACAGTTCTGCTGATTGCGCCAACTGAGAGCCGATTTCTGAACAATAGTCTGGCCATCTTGTCATTGGTTCGGACTTTGCCCAAACATGTCGTTTTCTAAAGCCTGCAATAATTTACTCCATTATGTTTTTTTCTACACGCTTCCCCATACATTAATGCACTCGCATCTCCGTCAACGCCCCCTTTTATCATAGACGTTTTTACTTATTTCGCCCGTTTAGCGGGTTCAGTCAGTTTGGCACAACTCCGTCCAGGCCGGGACAGCAGTCTTCGAACAACTCTTGTCTGATCCTATGAACGAGGTTTGTTTCCCCGTCACTACCCTACGTATGCCAATGTCCTGTTTTGTCTCAGTATTGCCTACAATGTCTACCATGCGTTAGCCTCCTCTGTCATCTGCAGCGATAAACCGGTGATATAACATATCTCAAGTGCCATTCTTCAAAGTCGTCTCCAATGCGTTTTATTTATAGATTTGTAGGCAGGTCGAAAGTTTTCTAGGCAACGGACTGATGCTCGACTGTTGGTGCGCGATCGCTCCCCCAAAGTTCATATCAGAGACTTCGCGAATCCCCAGTCATCAGGTACTTCGGATTGTAGTTGGAACCCCTGAGGCATCCTCGTCATGGATAAAATGGCCCCGTATTATCCTGTCAACAGTCAGGTCTATGGCGGAATGCCTCACAACCTAAGATATAAATGATATAGATCAGGCGCATGATATGCGCTGGACGAGGTCTGAAGGCCACGGCAATTTGATATTAGTCAGTGTACATAAAACCCATAGTTGCTCTTGTTACATGAATAGAGCGAGACAGAGCGAGAGGAATGGAAAGCTACTTTGCAACAAAACTACCACGCAGAACCTTAGTGTCCTATATGTAACAAATCGAACTCCCAGGAATGTTACCTTCCTTATCACGCGGAACCGTAATGTCCTATGTGTAACAGGAAGGTTGCCTACTAATCGCCAGCCTGCAACTGATTTTCTTTAATGCGAGCTTTCTGGCATAAGATTTTCGATGATGGCGTTGGTAGCGCTTTTGATTGGCGAGACGTCAGGCTCGTTGATTACTGCACCAAAATAAACGCTGCTGCGGTTGGTGCTATAAGCGGAACAGTAGCTCCCCATACGGGTAAGCATTTGTGAGTCCTGATCCATTTCTAAGCAAGTGTCATTTGGATTCTAGGTCTAAGAATGATTCTACATCTGCAATGGGTGTACGTCCATAGAACAGAAAAGAGTTGTACGCAAAATCTTTTCTTGTTTACGTCTAGCACTAGAGGTCTGTTTCAAAATAACATTTAAACCATTTTTTCATTATCTGTAGGAATCAATGTCAAATTCGCCGAAGAAAATCCAATGGGCAAAACCGCCAATCTCGGTTTTTCATCGCATGCATAGTGCTTTAGCGAACGTTGCCATCACGCCAAAGTTGTGACTTTTTCAATGCTCAAAAATGTCCGAATTTAACCTTTCTGGCAAAACACTCGATTTGACGCTGAGGAAGCCGAAATCAAAACTGCGATATTAACTTTGTTTGTAAATAAATTATTCGATATAAAATATGAGACGCACACGACAGTGTTGGTAAGGCAGAACTGGAGTAATCAGATAAGGAAAATATTTCAGAAGATATTTGAATTGAAGTAGACGGCGACTGGTATGAATAAGATTTCCCTGACCCTTGAAGCGTTTTCTTTATGTTATGAGAGGTGGAGTCAATTTACGCTCTTAACTGATTCATGGTTAAATGTCTGTTCTTCTATGGCTGCCTCGAGATCATGATAAGTCGAGTCAAAAGCAGGAACTAGGAGTTGTGATATGCTTCAAGTCCATATGAGACTCTAAGGAGGGCGCACTCACAGACTAAACGCCTTTTTACTGATAAATTACTACAATCGACGGTTAGGGGCATTAACGGAGAGAATATATCGGCACCTCGTTCATCAGTGGTCACTCCGGTCGCCTGGTTAGCCTTCAAAGTTGTTATTTCAGTAGCTAACAATGTGACATCGGCACATGTTGACTTATGCTTATCCAACCGTCGTCCCTCTTTGGTTCTCAGATGTGTATCTAGTAATGAGTGTAAGTAGCGAGCTATGACGTTTTAGGTGACTATGAAAATATCGATGAAATGTTCCTTTTATATAGAAAGAGAGGAGTACGCTTTAAATTAAAAGTATCATTCACCATTTTTAGCACAAATGTATTCATTACTTTTGACCAGGATACGAATAAAAATGTTGCTAAAGTAAATACGTTTACATAAAAGTGAACAAGTATTACGGGGACATTTTAAATCTCAGTTTCTGTATTTCGCTCCATTTTCACGTAGCTTATCGGGACAAAAGTGGCAATACAGAATGTTGATATTCCGCTGTACGACAAGAAATACGTCGGAAGCCTTTGTGCATGGGACGAGGTGACTTTACAGCAATTATTTCGGAGTGAAGAGGATAGACAATATCATTCAGAATTCGATCAGCAAATTGCTTGACCATTGCGAAATGTCGCTGACTGATATAATCGAATAAAAATGAAAGAAGAAACACGGCAACAGAAGAATGCATTCGAAAGACTCCTCTTAAAATTGACACATATTTTTAAGCAAGACAAGACAAATATCGGCAGAACAATAAAGAATGAGAGAAAGAATACAGGCACTTACAAATCGTCGGACTAAGTGTTGAGGCGTGTCGTAGGCACGTAAACGACGAATGAGGCAGCTGATACGCTGTTCAGGCCCTCACTGTCTTCCCTCCAACTATCACACGGGTTCGACCTTGACGCCATGGCAGCTGAGCAACAACGAGTCGGTTGTCCTGGCGACGAGTCCGTTAGTGGTATCCAACTCAAAGACGTTCCTCTGACCACCGGCTCTGCTACCATACTTTGTGACGTCTCGACTCCTTTCCCTCGCCCTTTTGTGCCCGACTCAATACATTGAGCTGTATTTCAAACTCTGTATGGAATTGTCGAAAGTAGTGTGGTCAACAAGACAAAGATTCCCAATCATAAGTCAGGGAAGGCGATTTGAGTTGGACAGCCTTTACTGTCTTGAGACTGCGTACGCAAAGGCGCTGTAGGCAGTCGCCGCGAGCGCGCTCAAAGCAAGTTTTTGTTTGTGTCCGCCTTCGAGGTGCTGACACCCAGCGCGTGTGTGCGCCTTTCGTTGTCTCCACATCCGCCAGCCAGTCAGAGGGGGACCACGTTGATTGGCCTCGAGCACTCGCGAAGCTAGTGACAAGCCGCGCGCGTCCCAGCAGCATATTGACAAGGAGTGTGAGGTGGACAGGAAGGCAGCGTGGCAAAGGTGGGAGGCAAGAGATGCAAACTGCCGCAGTACCCCCCAGCTAGACCGAAGGCGGCGCGTAGCGACGCCAAGGGAATTGTTGATGTCTAAAAAACATCACCAGCAAACGGTAAGGGAAGCAAACATGGCGTCCATTACGGGTGATATATATAGGGGACACTGGAGTAGAGTGTGTATGACTCGCGGTTAGAGTGTTGTTGGTTGATGAAGGGGTAGTTGCAGTTGTTGGTTGCGGACATCGGGGCAAAGGAAGTATACGGGACGGAGGGATAGCGGGGCGGGGAGGCGGAGCAGGGGGTAGGGGACCACAGGGCTCATCCAGAGGAGTGTCCGGGACGGCAGCTTTGAGACGGTCCACGCTCACGACCTCCTCGCGTGTTCCGCGTTGGATGCGGAAAGTCTTCGTCCTACGGGAGATAACTCGGAAGGGGCCGTCGTAGGATGGTTCCAGGGGCCGGCAGACTTGATCACATCGGAGGTAGGTGTGAGAGCATGTCGCCAAGTCTTTCTCGAGGTAAGACTCGGAGACGGATGGCCTGGGCAGAACCGGGGAAAGTGTCCGCATGAATTGCCGGAGACGATGCAGGAGACTGGTAGGATTCTCAACTGCAACTCGCCGGGTTGGCGAGATCATCTGACTGGGAAGTCGGATGGTGGCACCGAGCACGAGTTCAGCAGCAGAACAGTCAAGGTTCGGCTTGAGGGAGGAGCGAATGTCCAGCAGGATCAGGGGAAGTGGTCTGTCCAGTCCTCCGGATCGTCCACGATGCGCAGGGAGGCCTTCAGCTGGCGGTAAAACCTCTCGACCGTCCCATTGGCTGCCGGATGATAGGCTGTAGTGCGGATTTGAGTAGAGGCTAAAAATGAGAGAAGAGACTGGAAGAGGTTAGATTTAAATTGGGCACCGCCGTTAGTCGTGATAGTGGGGGGAGCACCGACGACTGAGGAAAGCCTTGACGACCGTTGTAGCAGCGACATCAGGCAGAGGAATAGCTTCCAGCCAGCGGGTGAATCGATCCACGCAGGTAAGGAGATAGGAACAGCCATTGGACAGTGGCAGGGGGCTTAAGATGTCCAGGTGAACATGACGGAACCGTGCGTCCGGAGTAGGGAAGGTGCCAATGTGAGCTTTGTTGTGTCGTTGGACCAGGCCAGACGAAATAGCCAGAAAACAGCTTCTCGGTAACTCGACTCCCAGGGTGAGAAAGGTTGTGCAGGGAGGAGAAGACTTTGAGGCGGAGGGATGGTGGCACAAAGGGACGGTGGAAAGTGGTGGAGACGTCGCATACGATGGTGTCTTTGCCAGCAGTCAGTGGCAGGTGCTGGAGTTGGGGTTCGGAAACGTCCTCGTTACAGGGGTGAATCAACACGGCGTTGTTCGGCAGTCATCTCAGCTAGGTTGATCCCGGTAGAAAGTCGGTGATGTGCGATGGAAGGCCTGGACAGTGTGACAGCCACCTCATTGCGTGACCCGTCGATGTGGCGGATGTCTGAGGTAAACTGAGATGTAGTCCAGTTGGCAAATTTTCCGGTGGTTGAGCTAGTCAGAGGTGAACTTGAGAACGAACGAAAGGGGCTTGTGATCGGTGAACACAGTGTAGTCCCTGCACTCAAGGAAGTGCCGGATGTGTTTCACGGGGAGGTAGACAGCAAGGAGCTCCCGTTCAAATGTGCTATAATGCGTCTCGGCGGGTAATAACTTCCTGGAGATGAAAGCTAAGGGTTGGGTGTGGTTTGCAAGTGGCTGTTGAACAGCCGCGCCTACTGTAACATTGGAGGCGTCGACCATGAGGGCGATAGGAAGAAAAATCCGTCAGGAGGGTGGCGTCGGCCAGGACAGCCTCCACCTTGTCAAAAGCAGTGAGAGCGCCTACAGACAGCTCGAACAAACCTTTGGGACCCGAGAGGAGGCCCATGAGCGGCAGGATAGTGCCGACATAGTGCGCGAGGAACCGGCGGTAGAAATTAATCATGCCCACAAATCGCTACAGCTGACGCTTGGAAGAGGGAGGAGGGAAATCACGCATGGCCGCAACCTTCGAGGGAAGAGGATGGATGCCGTTGGAGTCAACCAGATGACCGAGAAATTCTACGGAGGGCACACCGAAGACGTAATTGGACGGCTCGAGAACAACGCCAAATTGTTGAAGGCGGTCAAACACCGTTGCAAGATGCTCCATGTCTTCTTCGGCAGTAAAACTACAGTGCGTGACCTATCTCATGAAATGTTGGCTGAAATTCTGAAATGCGTTTTCGATTAGGAAGGATTACTTGGTTGCGGTTGTGATACTGATTATCTTGTGGCATACTCTTATAATATTTTGGACTCGGCAGGATGTCGGCTTTTAAATGCACTTTTTTTCAATCTCCCGTAGAAAGCGTGCTCGGCAAAAAATGACTACTTAATAAGCATGCATTTTTTCAATTGATTTTCGATGGTCTTGGAAAGTCAAGTATCTTTTATAGAAACCACAAACGAAAATATGATTTCGTTTAGTCAATCAATAGACAATCACGTCTTCTTTATATTTTATACTTAAGGAAGGAGTATAATTAGGTTTTAAAAACGTTTTCTAATTGCCGAAAAATTTGGAGCCTTATCATTCGTTGCATTAGCGCTTAGTGATTACACTGTACAAGGAGCGTGCGTTCCGCGTAAGGAAAATCCCATATTTTTCTATGTCCTTAAAGAGATATCATACAGGGTCCATAAAATGTTGCAATGGATGCGGACCATGTTGTACATTTCATGAGGAGCAGTGGTAAACGGTCAGGTACGATGCTATGTGAATGGACATATCGCGGTTTTAAAAAGTCTCATAATTAGAAACTTTTTTAAAACCTAATTATACTCCTTTCTTAAATATAAATATAAAAAAGACGTGATTCTCTATTGATTGACTAAAAGAAAGAATATTTTTGTTTGTGGTTTCTATAAAATATATTTGAATTTCCAAGACCATCGAAAATCAATGGAAAAAATGCATGCTACATAAGTAGTCATTTTTTACCGAGCACGCTTTCTACAGGAAAAGGAAAAGAAGTGCATTTAAAAGCCGACATCCTGCCGAGTCCAAAATATTATAAGAGTATGCCTTAAGATAATCAGTATCACAACTGCGACTAAGTAATCCTTTCTAATCGAAAACGCATTTCAGAATTTCAGCCAACATTTCATGAGATAGGTCACGCACTGTAGCTACCAAAAGGTCGTCGATATAGGCGTAGACAAATGGTAGGCCGCGAAGCACTCTGTCTAAGAACTTTTGGAAGGCTTGAGAGGCGTTATGAAGTCCAAACGGCATGCTCAGGAACTCATAAAGGCCAAAGGGGGTGGTGACGGCCGTCTTCGAATCATCCTCTGGGACGATGAGAATTTGATGGAAAGCACGTAGCAAATCGATCTTCGAAAATACAGACCTGCTGAATAGGGCACCGGCAAAATCCTGATGATGGGGATAAGGGTAGCGGTCCGGGACAAAAACGTTGTTCAGTGCCCTGTAATCACCGCAGGGACGCCAGTCACCAGTGGCGGCCTTTGGAACCATGTGGAGGATTGAGGCCCATGCGCTTTCAGACTGACGGACGATGCCCATCTGAAGCATGTGCTCGAACTCGACCTTGGCGGCAGCAAAACGTGCAGGCGCGAGACTGCGGGGCCGAGAAAACGGTCCAATGGTCCGGATGTGGTGAGCAACGTCGTGTGGTGGAATTGAAGCGTTGAAGTTGGGACGAGTGAGGCCGGGGTATTTGGCGAGGAGTTGCCGAGATGAATTCTCAGTTTCCGGGTCCAAGACGGCAAGTTGACGAGAAGCGTCAAAAGGAAGAGATCTCCCGGACAGTGAGGTTGGTAGTCTTGTCGTGTAGACGGGACTGACGGCAGTTGACCAAAAGATCGAAAGCGGCGAGAAAATCTGCACCGAGAATGGCACAGGGGATGTCAGCAACGACGAAGACCCAAGGGAAAAGACGCCGGAGACCGATGTCCAGAGGGAGGAGGCAGGTGCCAAATGTGGTAATCGGCAATGTGTTGAGGGACTGTAGGAAACGGCCGGGATTGGGCGGCGACGATCGGCTGGTGTGGGTGGAATGAGACTTAGCTGGGCAACAGTGTCAACCAAGAAACGCCTGCCACTCCAGGTGTCGCGGACGTAAAGTGTTCGACCAGGGTTAGAGCTGTCGGGAAGATTAACTGCACTGACCTTCCGGCTAACCGGTTTTACCCGTTTGCTTTGCTTGAAGGTGAAAGAGTAGTGAGAGATGCAGCGACTGGCTTTAACACCAAAGGTGGTGCGATACCAGCAGGTGGCAGCTGTGTTTTCAACGGGCTGAATGGGAAGACTGGACAAGCGGGATGAACGGCTTCGGTTGGCTTCGATATGAGGGAAAAACTGTCTGCTTCTGGAGAGATGCTTTATCATCGGCTAGCCTGCTGAGCGCTCAGTGGCTTCGGAGACGTTACACACGTAGGGTTAAACACGAAAGATTTAGTGTCTTTGTTTCTACTCGTCGTCGGTTTTCGTGTGCCTTCGGTACAAGCATTTGTTTACAAAACTGCGTCAATATCCATTGGCAAGGAAGAGGCGTCATAGGGTTTTACGCTCCCGCAGCTTCTCGGCTTCAGTGCTGCAGTGTGTGTGGATGCGGCGAAAACGTATCTGGACAAAACTGCGCTTATGCGATAGGGGATGGTTACTGTTGTAGTGGAGAATTTTCTCCGTGTCTGTTGTATTTCGAAAAACACCAGTCTGGTGGATTTCGTCTTTCTGCCTCGATACCGGGACGTCGAGGAAACGGTGCACTCCGTTAATTTCTTCCTCCATGGCAAATTGGATTTGTGGAAAAACTGAGTCCACTTCCCTTTTGAAGTTGTCTTTCGCGTCTCGTTGTAGGATGACAAAGGTGTCGTTTACATAGCGCATCTAGAATTTCGGCTTTTAGGTCTGAAAGACCTAAGTTTCCAGTTCCTGCAAGACTGCCTCAACCAGGTTGGCGGAGATCGGGGACCCCATTGGGGCTTCCTGGATTTGCTCGTAAATTTGACCGCTAAACGTGAAGTACGTGAGTAAACAGTAGTCCAGTAGTTCCATCGCGTGCCTCCTCTTAGAAGGTTTACCTTCTTCGTCGTACCTTATTTTCAGTTGGTCATCGACAACTCTCATGGCCAATAATTTAGGGATGGAGGTGAATAGAGAGACGATGTCAAAAGACACCATTATTTCGTCGAAGGCTATTATGACTCCTCTGAGTCTTTCCAGGAAGTTTTTGACGATACGGCTGTGTTCTGAGCCGTCTGTCAGCTTCTTCAAATGCTTGGTAAGCATTTAGCCAGTCTGTCTGTGGGCGCGCCTTTCAGCGCCACAATGGGCCGTAGGGGAACATTTGGCATGTGGATTTTTGGCAAACCATCAAAGCGCGCTAAGGCAGCATCTTGTGGTTTCATCTTTCTCCAACCCTTTTCGGATATTGCCTTTTGGTGCTTTATCTGGTTCAGGCTCTTGTTGATTTTGTCCACCAGTGCTATCATGGGGTCGGAGTCTATGACTTTATATGACTGGTTGTCGTTTTATAGTTGCTGCGCTTTTGCGACGTACTCCGACCTGTCTACCACTACGGTTACCCACCCTTTGTCTGCTGGAACAAAAACAATTTCTTCGTTCCTCTTTAGTTACTTGATGGCCTTTACTTCTGCCGGGGGATGGTTCCGCGTGGTCTGTGGGATATGATGAGGGACGCGACTCGTTAACTAAACGAGTTTTTTGAGTGTTTCGTGGTATCCGTTTTTGGAGAATGTCGCTTCTAGTGCAGCGATGAAGTCCACTGGTTGTGCGTCTCCTGTGTTGTAACTAGATTCATGTTGAAGCACTTTAACTTAGTCGTCTGTCAGCTGTTTGGATGACAGGTTGTGGACGGATGACGGTCCGGACACCGTTGATTGTGCTTGTCTTAGACTATACATTTTGTTGAGGAGTTGGGGCTTCTTCTTATCTCGCTCCTCGTTCGCCATAATCAAGATCCAGCTCTCCAGCTTTCGTAGTGTTTCCGTCTCCAGATATGATGCAAATGTTGCTTTCGCCATTTCGATATCCTTGCCGTTTTTTCCGCAGACGAACGTGGCATTCGTTGAAGAATGTTTTTAGTAGTTGTCAGATGCAGCTCCTGGCGACCTCACGACCGAAATCAGTTCTAGCTGGTGGTCTTACAGAGACGCTCCTTGGCATAATGTCTGATCTCAGGCAGTTGTGCAGAAAGGCCAATTGCTCCCATGTAGATCCCTGTCTACAGGAAAATAACTCCCAGTGCCGTGCTTGACGAAGCGTTTCGCGTCCGGAAGTCTCATGGATATAGGCAAAAATTCTGACCCCAGGTGTTAAGATGGAAGAGTAAGATAAGGCGATCTCTGGGGAAGAAGGTTTTTTCATCAGGCGTCTCGTACTCATGCTCGAGCACATCATCGGAGAAAGACCAAGTGAGAAATACAAGGTTTAAATAGGCCATCTGCGCTCGCCTCCGATAGGTTCGTCCTGCTCTCTTCTGATTGGCCTTCCTCTCGCGCGTAAATGGTGCCTGACGGCCTCGTATGGCGCTGGTAAATCAGATGGCAGTCAGTGATGAACCCAACACCATGTCTACAAGCCCTGAGGACGAGGGAACCATCTGAATGCGAAGCTGTTGTTAAAAGTAAATGGAGACTAAGTTGTTTAAATCAAGGACACAGGTTGTGAAAATGGACGAAAACTTGCCTGGAGTATGCTGTATTGCGACACCACGAATTGAATTGGATTGTTTTCATGGAGTGAACACATTTGGCGCGGATCCAGGATGGTCGGTGCTCCTTCCCTCGCAATCGCTGACATGCCCTTCCCGCAACACTCTCATCAGCTCTGTGGTTCGTCAGCGCTTCCGCAGTCCTTCCCCGCAGTTGCCTATAGCGTTGCTCTCTTCATCAGTTTTTTTTAGTTAACATGTCAATGTCACCGTCCCACCCATAGGCATCATTCCCCACCCGACCCTCTTTAACTGGAATACTCACCTTGCGTAAGCAGGAAACGCCGCGAATTAGTCCTAGAATTGGCAACACGGTGACCCTATAGAGAAAAGAACTGGATAGTGTATAGAGACAAAGTAGTAAAACGGGATTCTACTCCCCACTGGATCAAGCCGATCCAAATGACTGCAAGGCCACTCAACCAAGCTGTTTCAGAGTTTTTAATGAACCCACATAGACTCCAAATCCACATTCATGCGAGGGCACTCTCCAAAATGGAAAAACGCCGAATCCATGTCCGTGGCCTCTGACCAAGCATTGCCTCAATAGCAGACACATGGTTGTCGGAAGGGCTTGCCGACCGAGAGCTTGCCTTTCCTTTATGTCTGCTGTTCGCAAAAGTATAGCCATTGACTGAGCATCCACGCTCTCAGGCGATTCTGACGAGTTTTGGGTCCAATTCGAAGAGGATATCCACAATCGCATGTGCAATCGCTGCCCAATCATGCGATGTAGACTGATGAACAGACCTCGCTGGCTGGTCCCATCCTTGAAGAATGAATTCAACAAGATGAGATGATTATTGAAAAGGTCGGTGAGATAAGCACCATCACTGTAAGTTTTGATGTGCTGGACGCAAATATTAAATTTGACTTTACGTACTTTGGGATAATGTCTTCGTCTTGGTCGTTTCTGTGTTCCTTCACTACTGTGGAACTTAAATGCTTCCGAATGATTCCAAATTAAACGATGATCTCGATCAGTCTGTTGCCATCTCCTGGCGACACAGGGTTTTTTTCTCACAAAGCGGTCACTGACTCGCTGCAAACGGAAATTAATGTGCGCGAAAGAATTGTCGTATCATAACGTCCCCCCACTAGAGCATGATCAGCAAAATGCACTGTCGTCACAACAATGCACCTAGGATCAGTTTTACAGGATGCTCAATAATAAACAATAGTTTACTTTTGGTTTCACCGCAGAACTTAGTGCATTTTCTCCGGATAAAAGTCTTTTCCTCAATCAATAAAATGAAGGCTGAAATTTGGACGGTTTCACGATACTCCAAACACAGTGGTGACTTAGTTTCTGATGTTTCGCAGTAAACCTGGAGTTTGCGGGCCTGAATTTCTAAGCAGAAGCGAAGGATCTGTATCGAGGTGATAGTTTAAAAATATCCGACAAATTATGTCCTCTTATGAAGAGAAACATGTTTTTTTACACACAATACTGTGCGACTACTGAAGTGAAAGCTAGATCTCGATTTTATTTGATACAAAGCAGTACCTGTATCGGGAGTACGATACAGAATCATGTAAACTACTTTTAAGTCGCAAAGTTCATGAGACATATCGGACGTTTTGAGTGTGTAAACGGGTCTTTAATGTTCGTCCAGACTGACAAACAAACGCGTCGAAGTACAGTAAGTGGCCTAACTCATGAAATGTCAACAGAAATTCCGAAATGCGTTTCCGTTTCGAAAAGATTAATTAAGTAGGGTTGTAAAACCAATTATCATGCAGCATAATTCTATAATAATTCAGTTACCCCCAGATGCCGGCTTTCGAACAAACTTCTTTTTGGTTGCATCCAAAAACCATATTCCGTAAAAAATGGCTACTTACGTAGCATGCATTTTTTCATTGATTTACGATGCCCTTAAATATTCATGGAAAACATGCATAAAAATAATTATTCTTTCGCTCATTCAATAGGAAAATTACGTCGTCTTTTGATTTTACACTCGAAGGAAGGGTATAATTTGGTTTTACAAAACCTTTCCAATTCTGGAATAATTTAGAACACAGCCTGCCGTTACATATGCATTCAGGGTTCCTAAATTACAAGCCGTATAATTTCCGCGTACGGAAAACCATACATTCCTCTACAGTAAGAAAGGGAGGCCATTTACGGTTCATAAAATGTATCAGTGGATTTTAACCACATTGTTAACTTTTCAAGTCACATTGGCAAATGCAGAGACGCTTTATGAGGGGAAATTTCACTCTATTAAAAAATCTCACAACCAGAAACTATTTTGAAACCGAATATTTCTTTTCATGCGAGAGCGAAATTGAAAGAAAACGTAATTTTCTACTGAATGAGCAAGAGGATGCATATTTTTATGCATGAAATATCATTGAATTTTTAAGGGCATCGAACATTAATGAAAAAATACATGCTATTTAAGTAGCCATTTTTACGGATCATGGTTATTGGATGCAGCCGCAATGAAGTTATTTCGAAAGCCGGCATCCTGTGGTAACTGAATTATTATAGAATTATGCTGCATGATGATTAGTTTTGCAACCTTACTTACTTAATCTTTTCGAAACGAAAACGCATTTCGGAATTTCTTTTGATATTTCATGAGTTAGCCCACCTACTGTAGCTAACGAGCGGTAAGCCGTAGACGCTAGCGCAGTGACCGTATCTGATGCCTGTTGTGGCTGTCGATATGCAAGTCAAGGTAGAACCCCTAGGCTCCTCTTACAAAACCTTCTGCAGTTCCGACGGAGACCGAAGGGTTTAGCCAAATTAGTGTCAAATCAAATTCATCTAGTACATTTGGGGTAAATGGCAAAAGGCCTTGACAACTCCATTTTAAAAAATACAAAGACGGATGAAGAATGGTTAAGCTGTGAAGATTTAGAAGCAAATTCAGCCTGCGAACTGTATTAGACTGACAGCGGAAGTTGGTGTATTTTTCAAACAACGGAGAACAACATATTGATTGGATTTGAACGCAATATAACCACGAGTGTTAAAATTGTGAGATGCGGTTGCGTAATCCCACCTGATGGACACAATACTGTTGGAGTTGGGTTTAGGGGTTTGGGAAACTATTTCTCAACCATCCAAAGTACAACTGCGCATTCCCAGTAGCTTTTCTTTTGCATAATACTACTTGACCTCGTCACATGTGCGTTCTCCGCCCCAAATGTAAAAACCTCTATTACTGCCGGTCCCGTACTAGAGATGGCTGATGTTTGTTAACTTCAGGTGGGGCTACGTAAACACATCTGAGTAGTTAATGTAATTTATGCAGTAGCATTTTACTCCTTAGCAGTATTTACTCCTTCACCTGCTCCTGTGGGGCAGAATATATTGGTCGCACGAGCCGGCGTTTATCCCAAAAAACCAAAGAACATCTCCCAGCATGGTTAGGAAAGGGACAAATAAAGAACATAAACAGCTCGATCCTCGCGCACATGGTAGACACAGACCACCGTGTAGACGTCAGAGAGGCCTTCAGAGTGACTTACAAGGTCCCGTCAAGCTATCCAAAACTGCTTGGGCAGCGCTTGTTGGCTACGGCAGAGGCGGCTGCAATCAGGCTACGCCGACCGGTCCTATGCGCACAGAAGAACTTCATACGGGTCCCAAAGTTACCATGGGTCAAAGCCACCAAGCCAGCCACCCGCATGTAATTACCTTCGCCGGGACCCACCTTCTCCCTGACGCTGACTGCAATTGTGGTGTTTCACTCTCCCCCTCCCCTCCCCTCTCCAAACCCGAGCTACAGCTTACTTATCTACTTGCCCGTATCTTTTAATGCATTACTTCAATAGCCATATAAATGTACAGGCCTGAAGAGCAGTTATCGAAATCAAACGTATGCTCGCCAAATTGCCTCTTGAATTTTTAAAGAAACAAAAGTGACAGATTAGATTAAGTTTGGGAGTTTACGCTGACATTTAGTGAGTGAGCGCCATTTTTCTACTACACCTGTGTCCGTAGGGTAGAATTTAACAATGTATTTGAGATGAACGCGATATGACAACTGGAATCCTGCCGACGGTGCTCTATGGAACAGAGACCTGGATGGTGTACAAAGAGTAGGCGCGAAGACTCTACCGCTTCCAT
>CACRXP010000085.1:26529-45138 GCA_902702965.1 Spirometra erinaceieuropaei
ACCACCATCACCCCACCAGAAATCAACACTCACACACCTCATGCACCCAACTGCCACCTCCCACGCAAGTGGGAAGTCCGCATCTCGACTCGGTCCCCATGCGGCTTCGGCTGCACGGGTGACTTGAGTCCGAGACTATCCCAACACGTCAAACGTCGTGGATAGGAAGGTTGCTGATTGACACCCGCCCTCGGTTCACGCAGTTCGTCGCGTTGTGTGTGTGTTGTGTGGAGTGGCGGACTGGTGGGCTGGGGACGAGCCGAAATAGCACCTTCCACGGCACTCTCACGCAAGTGAGAGACACGCCGTTCAACCCCCGTTGTGTGAAATCCTGGTGTTGTGTGTATGGGGGGCAGGTCGGGCCGTGGCGCGCTCAGTCATGGTCAGTCGACCATGACAGCCACCGCGCCCATTCCCCACTCCAGTCTGCTGACCGGTTCGGACAGCGGCTGGGGTGTGGGAGTGGGAAGGGAGAGTGAGGTCGACGACTCAGCGCACTTTCTCCTCACTATAAACAATCTGACGCGCTTGAAGCTATCACGGTGCGCTAAAAGCCGTGGCTTGGAAGGTTGCCAACGGACGGGGTAATTTGGACCTCCTTCTTGACCGGAGGCGGTCTGAGAGTCAGGCTGCAATGGCTCCTTCTTAATGTGGCCTTTATGGCACTCCTATCACAGTGTGGGATCCGAGCCAGGCGTTGGCGTCACGCCCAGGTGCGGTTTCGGCCGTGCCAGCCTCCAAATCTCTGTTGCGTTGGTTGAAATCCTGGTTATTGTTGTGTGGACCAGGGGGGGCGGAGTGGAGCGCCAAGGCGAGGATCCGTCCGAGCCATCCACCTGCGGCCTCCCTCGTCTCCGGTCTTCTTGACTCTGTCTTGACACCGGGCTCGGGCGAGGGAGGAGGAGAGAGTGTAGGTAGATGCTACGCAAGTTTACCGGCACTATAAACCCCTGCGTAAGTCACCGTCCCTGCTCCCATTGCTGCTGCAACAGTGGGGCACACGGTGGACATCATCGAAACCGATGGTCGAACTGTCAGTATGCAATGGGCTCAGAAGGCAGTGGTGGAAACTGTTCAAACCGATAACCGATCCTCGATGTTGTTAGTCCCGACGAGTGGTACGTACGTGCGTGCGGTGGCCTGAGCTTTGTCGGCTGAGGAGAATTGTCGAAAACAAAAACATCGATCGGCTTGACGCTTCCGTCGTCAAAAGTACAGCCACCTGGAAGGCAGCGCGGAGGCTGGCAAGAAGCAAATCCTACGACTGCATTCACGCTGCGTGCTTTCAGTGCGAAGCATGCAGATAAACGATAGCCACTGCGTTGCTGTGTCGGCCACTGCTTTCTGCGCGCGACCATCACGTATGCAGCGCGCCTGAACGAATTGGACAAAGTACGCAGACCGTGGTCGCTTGGGGGGGCAGGACTGCATAAAATATGTGCGTAATATGAAGGGGTTGCAGTCAGGAATGCCTAGGACCTGTATGATACAGAAGCGGGTAACTTTGAACTTGGATCAGTCAACTCTTAAGACTGATAGCTTTTACCATTCGCATATGTTTACTTTTCAACAAACTGTGGCAGATAGCGCAGCTGAAAGGGAATTTTCCCTGTCTGCTTCACTATTGGACAATCTCCTGTCACGGTCCTGGCGAGTATTAGGGCTGAACTTAAACCTCTATTCCTCAGAAATCCGAGGTAGGTATATTATTCCCCTTTTAAGAATTCAATAAAAGGGAAACCTGGTGACCAATGGGTAAAGTGAAAAAGTAGATACTGCTCTGATCTACTAGGCCATTTGTGCTACACTAATTATTCCAGACTGGACGTCTCCTGCGCTTTGTAGGGACCGCCACAATACGGAAGAGAAAACCGGAACCCTGTAATCAGCTGGATCACCTGACCAACTTCCCGCTGCCATGGAAATGATCGATAATGGATGAAACTCCATTTCCACACCCGTCCTCTCATTCCCCCCGCATGACTGACTGCTGTCCTGCGTGTTGAATTTTACTCACGTCTGACAGGTTTTCACCATAATCTGAACTCGCTTGCTTAGGTAACTCCCCTCTCCCTTCCCCCTCGCCATGCGCACCCGTATATCAGATTAACCATGCGTTTTATTTACCTATCATGTTTCATCCAGAATCAACAGTCAGATATAGGAGACACCGCAACAGTTACTACGCCAGTTAGAAAGAGCTTGTGTTTGTATGGGACATAGAACTGACGATCCTCCTTCTTGGCCTTCTGAAGGCTGTCTGTCGTGAACATGACGACGGTGAAAACTCCCCTGTCCCCATGTACGGTTACAGGGATTTGTCGTCCTCGAGCGCCCTTATTGTCTAGCGTTTGATTTTGGAAAATAGTTCGCACGACCTATGGAGCACGAGGAGGGACGGCTAGCTTCAGGAGCAGGCGTTCAAGCAGTCGTCTTGCCATCTAAGGACATCGGTGATTAATGCGGCATCATCTAGGCTTGATTGGTATGTACTGGCCTAGCTATTGCACTCACAGTTTGTCCACTGCCCCTTTTCGTTGCTGCTTCTGATCGGAGCCATGCATCAGATGTCCGGCGGGAAAACACCGGGATCTGACGCAATCCCGAATGAAGTCTACAAGCATGAAAACCCCCGACTGATGGACAAACTTACAACGATGTACCAGGAGATGTGGCGCAAAAGACAAGTTCCCCAAGATTTCAAGGACGTGAAAATCGTTCATCTCTACAGACGGGAACAACTCTGTGACGAACACCGAGCCATCCCCCCATCCCCAACATTGCACTTCCAAGAAAGCCGGTACGGATTCCGATGGAGCTGCGGAACCGTAGATATGACTTTCGCCGTCCACCAACTACAAGGAGATGCGGAACTATCTCTATACTACCTTCCTAGACCCAACTTAAACCTTGGACTCGGTGAATCGCAATGGACTCTGAGAAATCATGTTGATATTTGATTGTCCTGAACGATCTGTGCACATGGTACGCTGCTGCTTCTGATTATGGGTTTGATTGTGAATTCGAAAGGTCCGGTGAATATTACAGCGATCGAGTTTCTCCCTTCTCACCAGATGAAGTGTTTGACTTTCCCAGGAAAAAAACTACAGGAAAACGCCTCCATACATGCAAAGGGACTGTTTATCTGATTGACCGTATTCAAACAAGGCATTCAATCGGCAGGAAAATAATTTACTGCCGATCAACATTTGGGCCTATAGACTGACAGGATACATGTGACCTGAAAATACTTGCCCCCCAAATGTCTTAGCATACACCAGTTGTAATAGGATGGGGCCACTTTCAGTGACCCAGTACTTAGAACTCCAAACCAGAATGCTAGGGACTTGGACCTGACGCGCATCTGTCGGCTCCAGTCCGCCTCTACTTTAACTCATAATAAGCTTCTTCCAGAAAGACAGACAGACCAACCGACCCTCCATCTTACCGACTCACTGAGCAACAGCTCTTTGATCAGAAACCCCAGCTTCCGCGCCCGGCAACTTTTTACCACTACACGCCTTGACAAAGGTCTTCCAGCAGCATTCACTGCCAAAGCCGGGTTTGTATTCAAGCGTTTCGAATAAAAGAAGTTATCCACTCGTTGTCAGAGGAGGTGGTGTTGTGGACAGCCCTCTCATTATAAGGCGCGCAGTTTGCAATGAATCCTGTCTGACTTGCAGATCGTCCAAGGTCAACACTTGGCGCTGCATGAGTCACCCTTCCACCGCGGTTGGCGTCCTTCCCGTCTCGTCGGCCCTGGCTAGCATCGGTGACCAAGGATAATTGCGCCTCCTCTCAACGGGCCGAACAGTCAACACAGACGGCGAAGCAGCCTATGGCTGCCAATCAGTACGAGGAAGCCTTCTGATAGATTATCAGTCGTGCGCTCTCTGGGCAGGGTCAATCTTTTAAACGCTTTGACAGTACAGTGACTAGTGAGCGGTGCTATTAGGCGAGAATGTCTACTGTCAAGAAGCGAAAAATATCAAGTTCCACCAGAAAACTCAATATCGACGTAGCCACAACATAGTTTTTCTCGGAAGAGCAACCTGTTAGCTCAGTCATGTGCGCTACTTTTGCAGCGTTCCCAGCCTCTACGGCTGTGGTAGGTAACTATCAGCTTAACAGCCAAACCCCAGTCTCCACACTCAGGATAGTACTACAGAACTTCAGCTCGAATACTTAAAGTACTTGGTTCAGTACTCGATCCCAGGTTCCAGTTTTCGCTGGTTGGATGTGTTAGCAACCAATTCTCGTTAGCCTTCTCTTTGAAAGTCGTCTGACTGAGCGAATTTCCTCTGTCGTAGGGAGGCGTCCGGAGATGAGTGCAGCATGTCCAATGAAGGTTTATTTGGTAATCTATGCTTTCATAAGCATCGGGCGAAAAAATTCGAAAACATGGTACCTCATCCCCTCGGAGCTCAGTTGTACTGCGCTTAATCCTGACAGGCATTATCACTGAAAGTGCTACACATCACCTCTTTCACCCGACTTCCTACTCACCCTGTATGAAGTCTAACGACGGGCACTTACGAGCCCTAGCAATTCAGGGGATTCAGTTAGAGGGTGGGCAGTCTGTTCAATTTCACCCCTAACAACCAGTGCACCTGCAAACACTGAACCAACAAGCTCTGGTATACACTATTGGCCGTAAACCTGCATCGCTGGTTTTTTTTGTTGATTTCCTCTTGGTAGCCCATGCTTCTAGTACTTGTCAAAACCTTACTGAATTCGGTTTAAAATCTGCTTCCGCCATGTAGTCTTGCGATCTTTTTGGCCTTTTCATGTGTGTGTGAGAGCACGCATAAAGTTGTTTTGAAAGGCAGTTTCGAAAAGGGGTTATGTCTGGCGTAGTAGTGGTGCGGGTCAGTTGCGCTCAATCAGGGGTGGGGCGGGGGCTGGGGGTATTCGAGGCTTTATAGTGTTCTCCTATATGACCGCCCCGAAATTTCTAAGTAAGTTTCAGTGTCACTGAAGTGTTAGAAATGTACGGATAGCAGATATAAACGGTGCGACGACAGTGTAGCGTGGTGATCCACACTGGTGCAGCACACGGATCCACGAGTTTTGCCCTCGGGTACTGACTGAAAACGGACGTTCTAAAGCGATTTCGGCTTCACTCATCCGATCTACCCATCTGGTTCCACGAAAGAAGGTACATGTAACTCTTTTGTCTTGGAGCTCCATCAATTAGCACAAGTAATACATCTCACATTTGAGGAAGTACGAAGTAACTACGAAAGTCGTTGTCCGTATGATAGTGTCGTAATTTCGCAACTAACGCCTCAACATAACTCCCATGATAGAATAATTTTTGTTTTCAATTTTGAGAGGAAACTACCACTCTTTGGAAAATTATGCCTGATACATGCATAAAGGCTTCAAATTTCGGGGTCTGACAGCTACAGATCAACATGTAGATCAGAGAGATTACGAATACTTACCGACACACATTTCAAGTACCTAGCAGTCTACAGAACAGGTGTCATTTCTACTTTATCTGGCGTACATTTGACTAAAATGATAATTTCCGGGAGGACACGGAAATACGTACCCCCCCCCCCTCCCCGTACTGCAAGTAGCCCTGTGCTAAATTCCAAGGGGGTTAGGGTTAACGTTAGGGTCATGAGACAGGAACAGGTGCCTGCATGGAATCTAACGCAGAGCAACCTGTAAAACAGGGGCTATACATTTCCTTATCTAACCCAATTTTCTAGCATTTGCATTGTCCACAAAAACGCGGACTAGATGCAAAGATACCACATATCGCTAAAACTGCAGACATGGAAAAATCAGGACCACGGTTTTTGCATAAATGGTTGTCACAAATTTGTAGACCTAGCATAAGCATGCTTAATTGCACTACATTCACAAGAGCAACAACAACAACATCAACCATGTATTTCCTTCTCAAGCACACGATCCAGAAAGTCAAAACGAAGGAGACAAATCCCACTGCTGACCTGTCTTGCTTGATTCCTCTATCCTGCCTATACTACACGATCATGCGACTGCCTAGGTAGCAAGTTTTCAGGCCCTAAACAACTTGTCTCTTTCCACGCAGCTCCTATGTACTCTCAAGAGCGAGTAAACCAGCTGCCTAAATCATATTTGGCAAGGTAGCTGAAGTGACGTAAAGAGGCTTCGGTGTGGTAACTGCCACACGTTGGGGATCCAACGAGGTACAGAGCTTCTGGAAAATAACTGCGCTGGTGGTGTGCGCTCTATCTAACACGCCTGCCTTAGATGCTCGCCATCACGTGACTCGCAGATGTTAACGCCTTCTTCCAGGCGTGGGTTGGCTTATCTCCATTGCCTGCCGATCGCAGGTATGCGCGCGAGGCCAACCAAATGCATTCGAAGGGGGGCAGCCCGCGTGGCCTACTTGTGGGACGCGCGTTGCCACCTCGACATTCTCAAGCTTCCGTGCAGAGAAAGAGGGCACTGCTAGAACTGCCGCCTGGCGTTGACGTCAAAGTTGGGCCTGGTCTGCGGTCGCAGTAGTTAAGGTATGCCCATGACTTAAACTGGTGAGACGCTGCTGCTCTTTTCGGGACCAACGCTCTCTGATAGTTACGATAGATTCCTTTGGCTTGTATTCCATGTGGTGCCTTTGAGGAGTGTGGATTGACGAGTCTGTCCGTCAGTCCCCCCCATACACACACAGAGCTGACCGTGAGGATAGAATGATTTCGTCAGTTTATAACATTCCTAACCAAAACGTCAACACTTTTAAATAGATTCTATCCGAGATTAGCTGGCATAGGAGTCACTTGTTGTTGCCACAATTTACGACAGGACTGGCCTTAAGTGTGGATATTAGAGATGATCGTGATGGCGCTCTCAAACCATGACCCTCGGATCATTATGCCTTCCGCTGAGGAAAAACGTCGTGGGTTGCCGGTAACCTAAGTAAGGGTTCCTAAACATTCTGCGTAGACAGAATGAGGTTTCATCAGTGAGGATGGGTCTCGGGAAGTTGCTATAGTGATAAAGACCACGAACATGACATTCTTGCCTGTCTGCGCCGTTGAACCGACGTTCCTACATTCAGATAGCATCATATGATCCGAAAGGTTACTTCCTTAGAGTTCTCTGAATAGCACCCTTGGAGGTGGTATCGAACTGTTAGGAATGACGTCAAACGCTGTTGTTCGGACAGCCTCGTAGTTTCTGTGAGGGATAATTTTCACGAATTTCGCCTTTCCTTGGTAAATCATAAAAGGTGTCTGTCTGTGCCACGTCCCGAATTCAATTACGAATGACTGATCTTCTAGACAAATGTCTGGAAATGAACTTTCGTGCGACCTCACCATAAATTCGGTCACGTCCATTGTGGAGAACTAACGGTTTGATCGTTCCGTCAGTGACTAATTTCGTCCCTTTTGCTTACTCCGCCGCGATGGCCTGTGTACTATAATTAGCATGCATTATTGCATTAAGTCAAGCGAATGCGCAGCGGATCGACGCACAGTGTGCACTTTGAGCGCCAGCATCATTCGATAGAGTTTCGGTTAGCAAGAGAATATGGAGGACACCAGACGCACTGAGTTAATTTGCACCACACAACGAGTTGCTGTCACAGATGGCTGCGTTTATTGTTGAGGTCATGGTGTGTGCCGGCGGTGTTAAGTCGTGCCAGAGAAGGACAGTGAGACCGGTGGCATCAGATGCTTTGATATGGGCGTTGTAGCAAGTTCGCAACTGTGTCCAACGCTATTTGTTTCCCTACTCAGGGACCAGACATACTCTCAGTACGTGTTTATTGAGCTACAGTGCGTGCATTCTAGGCCTTAATTACTGCCTTACGCGTGTTTGACACACCGTGGACGTCACGCCGCATAAGTCATTGTGCCCAATGCGATCAACTTGAACGTCTGAATCATCGGCCAAAGTTCCGATCAGTAAGAGAAGACTATAAGGCATGGGTTGATTGTGCAGGAAATGGACAGCTGTGACAGTATGGATGTGCGGGTTTGCATGTGATGCAGTCAGTCACACTGTGGTAGAGCGTCTGGAATCGCATACAGGCAAGGAGGATGACCCTGACGAAGTTGGACTTTGAATGAGGACACTGAGCGCATCGGAATTATGGCTGTCAGTTACTAATGCTACTTATGCTCAAGGGGTAAGGGTCAGGTGAAGGACCCCAGGCATCTGCGGCATACAATGAATGCCTACTATACTTCTTTAAGTGGGGTTTAGACCGACACGATTATTTCGGTTTGGTGTTTCATCGTACAAGGTTGGACCGTCTGTCGTAGACGGTTTTGTGCATTATTGTTATGACCCGGAAGGAAGGTAGGACAGGAAGAGGAGCGGTTCGGAGGACAAGAACTTTATTGGAAACTTGCGGACCCGAAGGGGGTTGCAACTCGTAAGAAAGATGCGCTACTTATATTAGCTCCTGTGCGTTCTGGAACATTCCGTCCAATGAAGTTCCAGCCGTTGAGGGCGTTCTAGTATGTTCCTGCCCCAGGCGTGCTGGTCGCTGATTGGCCACCGCGTGCACGATAGCCCCCCGCGGAAACGTCTGGAATGTTCGACCAGCCATTGATTGGGCAAAGCCACCACGCGTGCTGGGCGCTGCAGTGCACGCCGGTCGGCCGTCTAACTTCACGCGCGTCTCACGCCGCCGGCTTGGTCCGCTGTTTAGCGCCTTAGGCCGTGGCTCTACGCCGCTTTCACTCTCCATAACACCTCCCACTTTTGAAAGCTGGGCCTCGTATCTCTTCTTCTTCGGGTCCAAGACCAGTTTCCTTGGCGGTTTCGTTCTTCTGCAACTTCTACGAACGATGGGTGGTGTTGTCTGGCTGTCTACCATGGGGTTGGAACCTCAAACATATCACACAGCAGGTCGAGTGCCATTTGACTGTCTCTGGTGTGTCTAGTCCTTAGCTGATTTGCATGCCTCTTTATTTTTCCAGCTACTGTCTCCGCCTCAAACACAACACCTCTGGATTTTCTTATTATATCTTCTATTCAGGGCTTCTCTCCGGCTTTGTATTTGCGAGCAAACACCTCCTCTCCCTCGCGAAACTAATGTTTTGTTGTTTGTGGAACTTGACCTTCCGGTTGTAGGTACTGTAATCGCGTATCCGGCTGTCGTCCCAAAAACCGTTCGGCTGGTGTCTGGCCCCCAAGATCACTTTTTGGATTTGTTCGATGGGCAAAGGGGAATGTGTTGAGATACCCCAGTTTAACGCCAGCGTTCCACATCTTTTTCATCGCTCTCTTGAACGTGTCAACGAAACGTTCTGCATGGCCATTCGATTGTGGATGAAATGGTGGTGACGTCACATGTCGAATTCCCCATTTCTGACACAGGTGTTGGAAAACTGATGAAGTGAACTGAATGCCGTTATCCGTCACAATCTCTGTGGGGATGCCGTATCTCGTCTTATCTCGTATTCCGTCTTGCTTGCCGTGATATCAGCAGTAGCTGCCGAGACGTCGAAAACTTCTAGCCACTTGGACCATGCACCGATAACTATTCGAAACATACGGCTGAAAAACGGACCCGCGAAGTCCGTATGGACTCGACTCCAAGGTCTCGTTACCTCTGACCATGGCAGGGGCGGTACCCTCGGTGGGTTCTTAGCCTCACGTCCACACGGGCCGCAGTTTCGAACGAAAGATTCCACGTCCTTATCAATTTCCGGCCAAGATACGTACTTGCGGGCCAGTTTTTTCATGCGGGTTATACCCTGACGTCCGACATGGAGCTCCCGCAAAACTTGTTGCCGATTCTGGCTGGGATCACTACTTTACCATCGCACATTTTGCAGTCGTCCGTGATATACAACTGTTCCTTTTTGTTCCTGAAAGGCTTTACCGATGGGTGTACTTTGTCGTCGCTGGGCCAACCGTTCTGAATGAACTTTTTCACCTGGCGCAAAAGGGGGTATGCTGCAGTGGTGGCCCTGATGTGCTCGGCTGTGAGCGGCAACTGCCGGATGACACCTCTAAACACGTCATCATCTTGTATTTGCGTGCTGGCGGCAACCACGTCTTCTTGATTTTCGTTGCCTGCACTCAGTTGTGATAAGGAGTCCGGAGCTCCAAACTTGTGAGTGGGCACATATTGGATCTTAAGGTCACAGTTTTGAAGAAAAGTACTCCAGCGTTGTATTCTCCTAGCTACGTTCTGGGGAACACCACGGTTAGTACCCAAAAGGAACTTCAGTGGTTGATGATCAGTGTGCAGTGTGAAGGGCCTGCCATAAATGAACAGGTGGAATCTCTGTACGGCGAAGATGATGGCCAGTGCCTCCTTTTCAATCTGGCTATAATTCCTTTCTGCCTTCGTCAGTGACCTGGCGGCATGCATGATTGGCTGGACTCTCCCATCTGCGTCCTTGTGAAGGAGCACTCCACCTAAACCGTAATCAGAGGCGTCTGTCTGGACAACGGTCTCCTTGTCAGCCTCGAAGTGTGATAGCATAGTCGAGTCGCATATCTTTGTCTTTATGGCAGCAAATGCCTTTTGGCATTCCGGAGACCAAACAAACTCCACGTCCTTGCACAGAAGTCGGCTGAGTGGAGGTTTTAAACTCTGCAACCCAGTGATGAAAGGGCCGTAGTAGCTGACTAACCCCATAAGCGATTGAAGCTCCTTCGTGTTCTTCGGCACTTTAATGTTTTGGAATGCCTTCACTCTCTCCGGCTCAGGCGCACGCCCATTTGCGTTGATTATGAAACCGAGATAGTGGACCTCCTTCCGCAAAAATTCACTTTTCTCCATATTGATCTTGAGGCCGTAGTCGATCAGATTGTGCACAACCTGGTCCAGCCTTTGATTCAGCTCTTCCTCTGAGCTACCGACAACAAAAAATATCGTCTAGATATGCACTAGTCCCGGGAACATTCGTAAACATCGTATCCATGATCTGCTGGAACACACTAGGTGCCGTTTTCACGCCGTAGTTTAGACGAGTGTATTTGAAGAGACCCTTATGCGTATTAATGGTCAAAAGTTCCTGCGATTTCTCGTCCACCTCAATTTGCAAGTAAGCTTCGGATAGATCGATCCTTGCAAGGACTTTTCCTCCATTTAGAGTAGCAAAAATCTGCTCCAAGGTTGGCAGCGGGTAATGATAATCTTTTAGTGCGTCGTTCAGGCCCGTTGAATAATCCGCGCATAATCGTATTTGTCCGTTGGGTTTCTTCACCGCCACGACTGGAGCAGCCCAAGCTGAATAATTGGTAGGATATATTATGCCCTTTGCCTGTAGTCTTTCTAATTCAGCTTCCATGGACGACTGTACCGCAAACGGGACTCGTCGGCTCTGCTTGAAGACTGTTTTTTTTCAGGCTTCACTTTCAAACTTATCTTCGTCTTCGTGCACCTGCCGACCGCGTTTTCCATGCGTCTCATATACTTAGTCTTCAGGACCTCCTCAGTAGTGCTGTGCATCGCGTTGCAAATTTCATCAAAGGGACGGTTCCACAATCCCAGCTCGGAGATCGTCTTATTTCCGAGAAGATTGTTACGGGTCTTCAACACATAGACATCTGCGAGGCAGGTCATGTTTCGGAAACTGACAGTCGCCTGGAAAACGCCTTCAAATTCCATACGCGTCTCGTTCGACGCCCATGCTATGATCTCTGATGGTCTCAGTTCTGGAGAACCGATGTCCTCCCATGTGCGCATGCTGATTACGGTTAGATCAGAAGCTGTGTCTACTTGGAATGTGGTCGGCTTTTCGTTACTATTCACCGTCAAGTATTTCCGGTGTTCGCAATTGAGTACTTGCGAATAGTCTTCTAAAACGACATGGCAATTCTTTCTTGGGCTAGTGTACGCTGCTCTGCAATGTGAAGCTTTATGGCCAACACGGGAACATTTTCAGTACTTCCTACATTCACTCACGTAGTGTCAGCCGCCGCACAGCCAACAAGCCGTCTTTGGCTTCCGTGGAGAAACTCTATTCGGTTGTGGTTGTCTCGATTTTGTGTCGAAAACGTAAGCTGGCTGACTATTTGTGCTTCCAATTAGCCGGGTATCTTGCTTTATATTTGTGATTCGGACACTTTCCTCCGCAGGTTCCTGTACTGCCATATCGCCTTGATGGTCTAGCTGGGCGAGTAACCGCGTACGCACATCTGCATCTTCTGGCAACGTCAACGACTTAATGAAAAATTGTGCTTTAATCTGTGCGCTGGTGGCCTGTTCTAACTCGGCTTGCTGAAAAGTATCATTAACTCGACCGGCCAAGTCAAAATAGTCTTGCGTTCCAGCTTGAAACATTCAAAACGTCGATTGAATAACGACTTTGTAAAACAGAACAATGCTTTCAAATGCTTGGCCGTGTCCTTAAACGAGACATCTGATGGTTTCTGAGGCAGAATGAACTTTACGTACCGCTCGTGTTCCCGCTGGACCAGTTTTAGCAGCATGATTTCCACTTTCGTCTAGTCGTTCAGTTCGGCTCCCTCCTCTTCGAACAGTCCTTCGTACTTCCGAAACCAGGCTTCGAAATTCACGCCTCCCCCTGAACCGTAAACGAACTCGGTGAGCAGTTGTTCGATCTGTTTCTTCTTGTTCTTTCTGGATGCCGGTCTCCAATTCCGCTGCATTTCTGTGAGTAGTGCCATAAACCTGGCCTGCTGGGCATTCAGTATGTGTTTCATTTGTTCTTCTGATATCATTTTGCTGCACCTGCGTCGCCAGTTGTTATGACCTGGAAGGAAGGTAGGACAGGAAGAGAGCCGGTTCGGAGGACAAGCACTTTATTGGAACTTGCGGACAGGAGGGGATCTTTCTCGCAAGAAGTGTGCTATTTATATTGGCTCCCGTGCGTTCTGGAACATTCCGTCCAATGACGTGCCAATCGTAGAGGGCGTTCTAGAATGTTCCTGCCCCGAGCGTGCTGGTCGCTGATTGGCCACCGCGTGAGCGATAGCCCCGCCGCGGAAACGTCTGGAATGTTCGACCAGCCATTGATTGGGCCGCACACGTGAGCAAAGCCACCACGCGTGCTCGGCGCTGCAGTGACGCCGGTCGGCCGTCTACCTTCACGCGTGCCTCACGCCGCCGGCTTGGTCCCCTGTTTAGCGCCTTAGGTCGTGGCTCTACGCCGCCTTCACTCTCCATAACAATTATCTACAATGACCTCAGCTCAGAGAGTTAAGAATCGATCGTTGTAGACACTTACTGTTTATTTTTCTAATTGGCCTGCTTAATTTCGGTTGTTATAGGTCAATACATTAAAACTTTTCCGCCCGAAAAGCGAATTTACCAATTATCTATACGTATTTTGCCATTCCTCAATGCATGCATAGGTCCCGCCGGTAAAACCCCTATTAGCATCTTTCCCGTAAGACAGGCACCTTTGGATGGTCATGTGTGTTTGGAGTCCTTCGCCCGATCGTTGCCGCTCAAGGCACCTACAGTTGGCTAAGGCATTCAAGATGACAAAAGCCGCCACATTATCAATTCACGTTGGGACGATGCGGTAGTTCATTTGGGTTCGGTTATAATTCCAACTAATCAGCAAGCATTTGTCGAGCGGATTAACGCACACGCATGCACAGGCGCGCGCGTGCCTACATGAACACCTGGTGCGCTCACTCAACTCCTGGCGCAGTGGCTTAATGGACGAACAATACTTTCTAAATACACATGTCCACAGAGAACAACCTTATCTGAGGTCAATTGGGAATTGGTAGCGTCTCCTTGGTGGTTGCGCTAACTGGGCATTCGAACAGCGCTGCATCCAAGGTCCCCCAGAAGCAGGCAAAGACCGCACGACACAGGATGAATGCAGTGTGGACAACGTCTGGTAATATGGTCCATCAAGCTGTCAGCCAGCACCCTCGCCAGTGCTGTAACCACAATACGACGCTAGTTTTCATATACAGACATGTTGGTTGCCAGGTTGATCAAAATCAAATTTTGGCGCCAGCGACAACTGGCAAAGTTCACTGAGTGGCTGACCTGGATGCTTCTCATCCAGGCTGACTACGTCAGACCAGTATACGTCCGAGACAAGTTCATGCTTGCTACACTGTTTGACTGGTCTGCCAACTACACCAGTGACCAAAGTCGACGGCAAGACTGACTGCTGATCTACTTCGCTGCCGATGACCGTGCTTCTCGCTGGCCCACTGGAGTGCGTCGCTACACTTTCAGGATAACTGGCGAATGGTACAAGCTGGAGGTCATAAATTATGGCCACGCAAAAAATAGTGTCCAGATTAAACCAAAGAGACAAGATAACTGTTTTAGCGACCTGTTCATCTATGCTTCCGATTCTTAATAACTCAAAAACACTGAAATAATGCCGACGAAGACAAGAGGAACAGGAAAGATTTGGCGAGAGCTGAGGGTTGGAGTTTGTAGTTTCGTTTAGTTCTTTTACCGCGTGTTCGCTACCAATAAGCCGCAGTCGTTTTGCAAGCGGGGTGATTGCCAGCAGCTGTTTGGGATACCGTTTTCAGATCATTGCGCGATAGAAGAGCACGTAGTGCGTCACCAGCCAGAGCTGCTTAGGAAGCCCAGATGACCGTGGGGTCCCGTTATGTGTCAGGACCCTGACTTTGTGTGAAAACCACCCGAGATGGCCTGAGCCGCCCGCAAGATTGCATGTCAGCCCCTCCCTAAGACATTAATAACATGGGGTGTGGAGTAGGTGACGGACAGCTGTGTCTGGCTTTACACAAAACCTTCATGAACTTATTTCACATCCTGGGTGATTCCCTTATACTGACTAGAGCGAGTTTAACGCACAGCTTTACTGTGTATGATAGGTTCCCTTGGATACCCTTACCTGGCCTAGTACCCCAGTTGGAGCCGTTGCTGGTGTTTGGTCGCTGTGTGGATGACGGCCTCGTACAGTCAGATGTGAGGCTCAACCGAACAGTCGTTGCGTGTATGGAGGTCCGTGAAGTGACCTGTCACCCTGTTACGAGGTGTGCGTCCGACCTGGTCACCCAACACACCCAGCGCGAATAACTGTAGCAGCGGTGAACTTCTGACGATTATAGCCCTCTCCTCACCAAAACCATGTTTTGTGCTCTCTGATCACAATGTGTCAAATGCTGCCAACTGACGGAATAACTCAGTCCTTCTTAGTGTCGAGAGACAGATTTAGGGACTTCTCTTGAACGTGGAATCCATAGTACCCTTACGTGCATGAGATCCGGACAGCTCCCTGGAAAGCCAATTGCATGCAGCGGGTACCGGGCCGTGTGTGGCACGCACACAGGCGGAGTGTTTCGTTTTGGTAGCCACCTGCTCCTGATCCCGCCTGCTGTCTTCTTAACGCTGTAACTTCACCGGACCCAGATGGCTGGGGGAGGATAGAGTGCGAAAGAGACTGCTCAAGTCTACTTTCACTGTAAACTGGTGCCTGCGCAGGTGACCGTCGCTGTGCATTCCACGCTGTGGGGCACACGGTGGACACCGCCATTCACAGCGGTCGAGCTCCCAAAATGCTGAATTAAGATAAAGGGTGTCTGTTATCCTCACTGTTCAGAACCTTGAAATCTCAAACGACCGCCTCGCTGTGGGTTTTTTCTGCCTGTTCCTCTGATGAATTCCCCCCGGTAACCTTGGGAGTTGCTTTGGAACGACGCCAGTGTTACATGTGGAGGGCGGTAATGTATGTTTCTGAAATGCCGGTACCGCCAGGACGTAAGAGGTTCAAAACAAGACGACTTGCCTTTCTAGCCTTTAGTCAACAACCACGCCTGTTTGACATATAAGAAATAGAAGTAAACATCAGTGCCTCTAGCTATTGGTATGCGGAGTCTCAGTTAAAAAGCATCCGAGACAGCGTGCACCCCTTACTTTGGAAAAGACCGAAGTTAATGGAATACTTGTGGCAGCGGGAGAACCTCAAAACAAGACCTGACATTGTTGCTAGATAAGCGGATGTTTGAGTGGTTATTAGCGTGGATCCAGGGTCAAATTCTCTCAAGATGGGCTTAACAGTCACGAGGGAAATTCCTACGCGTAAAGAAAAATAACTCACAATAACAGCCTACTGATAACGTTTCAATAACCGTGTTTAAACTGAAGATGGTCATGCCTTCATACCAGGCTGCAGGACAGCAGAAATGCCAAGCAGTTTTTGCTGTATGCGATACTTCTGGTGCTTTGGTCGGTTACCGTGGCAGGCGACAGGGTACCTTTTAAAGAAAACGAGAAACGTATCAACGCGTTCGATTCTGACGTGGTCGTGATCAAACTTATCCCTTCTGCTATCAGAATATCCAGTCGGGTAAATGTTTATTTAACGACTGAGATGAGCGGGATTGCCCTCTAGGTGGTCGTCCTACAGAACGTAGTCGAATTTCTACGTCTCTTGCATTCATAAATCTGAAACGGTCTTCGGGGCAGACGGAAATTTCAAGACACGAGTTTCTAGTATTCAGGTCTGACCCAACTTTATTTCCAATAGGCGGGGATGAACGTATTTTTCAATAAATCACGGTAGTATGTTCAGCAAAGCTCACGTGTTTGTTGAGGTAGTCTGTAAACTTGGCTAGTTTCAGCTTTGTCCGCTAATAGCGTCTAACATAAACGAACTCCCAAAGTACACTAGTCTGCACATGTCGCATCTAAACCAATGTACTTATCGTCTGAATTTCGATGTTGTATGGAAGACCGGAGTAGGCCTACCTTCTGTAGTAAATTAACAAGTTGCATGGCAACATGGATAGAACTTGGCTGATGGAAACCGGAAGCAGATTACTGAACATAAAGGCATTTGCTGTTTCAGTTTGATTGGAAGAACAGCCACGAAGTACTCATGGATAGTTTAAGTTAACGTGACATTTTTAAGTGTGCCTTTGCCCTGCTTAATAAGCCACGGTGAGCGAAACTTTGAATGGAAGAGAAACTGCTAACTCCATAATAGGACACGATGTGTTCAGTTATCCGGAACTACGATTTTAGAAAACATTCACCTATAGGTAGCAAGGACTCTGAAATAGACTATTTTATAGCTATCCAACTAGTAAGATGCACATGCATATGAACACAGAGGCTAGCAATAGTTGACGAGGCATTAAGTGATTGGCACAAATTGAAGGTCAGGGCTGTGACATAGCCATTGTTTCAAAATAGGAAAGCTTATTTTATTTAAGACAAAGTCATTTCACTTTACTAAGTAACAGTTGCAAAATTCACATAAAGACTTACCCAACCAAAAAAAGCGCTGACAGACGGAGCGGTTGGTTGAGATCTGAATATATTTTGGTCAAGTTATGACTATCAGATAACTTGCTAATCAGTCAATAATCCCTTTTTCCTGATGAAGAAGACATCATAACTAATCACTGTCGGCATTAGAGTTTTTATGCTCCGCTTGTTGAAATTACGAAGAATTCCACAGTTTTTGTCAAAAATCCTTATTAGATCACATACATGTATGCACACTTCGACATTGTCACCTCATTGTCAGGTGGCCCGCAACGCAAATTATCCCGGGAATTTCGCCACGCCTACACAAGATTTTCTACCAGATGATGAACCTTCAAATTGTGGTTCGCGGTGTAAATATTGTCGAGATCTCGCGTTAAACATTACGTCGTTGGAGACGAACATGAACCTCCTTATAGATCTCATTGCATTGTTACTAAAGTATGATAAATTCAAGTCAATTGAGGAATTCAGCAGTAGCCAACAGATAGTTTCGAAACTGACAGAGTTGACTAACAGCAACCCACTAGTAGAGGGATCACCGTTTCAGGAGATCGCTGGCTGCAGAAATAAAAACTGACAGAGTTGACTAACAGCAACCCACTAGTAGAGGGATCACCGTTTCAGGAGATCGCTGGCTGCAGAAATAAACAGAGTGCTAAGAGAAAAGGTAAACGGAAACATGAACATACAGCCTCACCCTCACCAAGAGCGACGATAAACGACACTCCAAAATTGCGAAGTGATAATGGCAGTACACTCTCATCATTAAGAACTACCCAGCTGAAGAACAATGACCAGCTCACTGGCAGAGTAGAAGCTGTCCGATCTCCACCACAGAAGAAGGTAAAAGGATTCGACATAGAAAAGACTACTGTATGGACGGAAACCTCAGAGGAAATCGTGGAGAATATGACAAGGCATGATATTAATCCGCCGCAGAAGAGCAGAAAGCAGACGCTCACTGCCCCCCGCAATGTGACCGAGGAGAACCAAGGAATTAATAATAAGACTCAGACCGTTCACATGCAACTGAGGTCACATCAAAAGAAGCAGTCAAATCAAAGGGGACTGATGACTGAAAAGAGAGAGACGGAAATCGGACGACTTCGGAGTACCCGAAGAAAGGAACTTCCTGGGGTGGAAAAGCAGAGCTCGTCTGAGCAATCGACAGAAACCTCCCGAGCCAGCGTAGACACAGACGCGGCAAATGCGAATATCCTTTGTATTGACATAAAAGACAGGAGCAGTATTGCCCCAAACACGAAACCATTAGCTGCAGAAAAGATCCCTGGAGTGGATGGCAAGCAGAATGGCATCATGAATGGTTCGCCAGGAACTCCCAAGTCACCAACATCACGCAACCAAGACCGGCCGCTCCGAGAACAGTGCCTAGTAATACAGGGACTTCAGGAGCCTCAAGCAGATACACCTAAAGAACGCGTATTAGCTGATCT